>PVHP010003606.1:0-62903 GCA_004024765.1 Zapus hudsonius
TTTTTTTTTTTTTTTGCCAAGCTGGCATTAATGTATACGCTGACAAGCAGGTTTGCTGATTAAATTCCTTGATGGGGAGTAAGCAAGAATGACTAATGCAATTTGTTATCCCAAGGAAAACTTAATAACCCCCAGTGCTAGACACCTGCAACACTTATAAACCATTGAGCCTAATTCACGCACAGTCTCCTACATATACTACTTGAGATTACATTGATCTCTTTTCTATGAGGGCGTTGAAGGCAGAGGTCTCATCCTCAATACTTCTGCATTCCCTTTCAGCTCAAAAGCAAAGTGCACGCTCATCGATTAATTAACAGACATGGTACAGTAGATATCTTCCAAGGCAATCAGGAGGTAATGAGAATGGGGATAAAGTGAGCTAAATGGAGACAGTGAGAGACCACAGAGTAGAGTCAGGACCATAGAGTCTCCGACATAACATGCTCAGAAACAAAGCGAACGAGTTCATCCAGCATAATCATCATTACACTACTATTGCTTAGCTTCGATTTCTTTTTGTCATTACTTTGTTCTCCCACGTGAGGCTGCATTTTACACTCTCTCTGATGGCCTCGTTCTGTAATGCTACCTCGTGTCTGTCTCAAGTAGCTTGTTCACACAAGCAGGAGAAGAACTGTAGTATTCAAAACCCAAGACCAAAATTAAACAATGTACTTTTCCACTCCTAGGCTAACACACACAGAATTTTGCTAATAAAAGAAAAAACAGAGGTCATTGTCTGTTCTACTTTTCATTCACACTCTTGAATAACAGGGTTTTTTTTTTTTGAGAATTCCTGTCTCCCCCCTCCCCTAAAAAAAATCAACTTCAACCAATTTCATCTTTTTCTCGGACCTCCAATTTCTCAACCGATATTATGCATCGATTTTTAATTTATGATGCAAATTAATTTATAAAATATGAGAGGCAGCCTTAGTGTGTCTTTCTCGTTTTAAATACATGACACAGAAAAAGACAAAGCACACTCCAACATCATTCTGGGCCTTCTAACAATGAGTTGTTCTTCCCTTCAGAGAATTATATTAAATTTCTAGGGTTCTCTCCTCTATAAGATCAAATAACGTGTTTACAGCCCTTATAACGCCTCAAGAAGTGAGCTTGCAGGTCTTCTCTCGTGTCTTTTGTCTAAGCACACCAAAGCAAAAATCACAAAGTGATTTTTACTTTACAGTCCATATGAATTCATTGGTACTTGAAGCATTGGATGGAGGGCTGCTGAGCGAACTATACAAACAGGAGAGTTCTGGAAGGCCAACCAAAACCACCCTCCAGCTTCTTAAAACTGGTCCAAAAACCAGACAGGGCCCCTTCACAGATCATGGGAATATTACAACAACAACAACAACAACACCCCACCTTTCCCACAAAGTAACTTGCACACACAATTGCACTTTCCAGGAGGTGGAGATAGATATGCCTGGTCCTTGCTGTTTGGGTTTTCAAGAGTTCAAACACCAAGGGCATGTACATCTTGATCATCAACAAACAAACCCCTGAAGGCAATTTGATCAGACACAAAAATCCTCCCTTCCAAAGAAATGCACCTTGTGCCAGTCCAGTAAATGCTGCCGGGAATCATGACCACTGAGTTCAGAAGAGAAGAAGCCACTTGGCTTCTAGGGGTTCTGGAGCGCGATGCCCTCACCCCAACCTACAGAAGCTGCGGGTCATCACTATGAGGAGCACCAAGGGCGGTATCAAGTCATGTACACAGAAGCCACATCTCCCGCTGCCCTCTGCCGTCGTCCTTGTCCCTCCGTGACCATGACCCCATGTGGACACGACGTTCCAAAAAGAAAAGTCACGGGGCATTGCGGGGGGTGGGGTGGGTGCAAAGGACTGAAGGATGCAGAAAGGCCAGCTGCCCAGGTCCGGGGGCTCAGCTCGTGGGTCGCGGCATGGACACGGGCTGCAGGGGTGGAAGAAAGCCCCCGATGGATGCCCACGGTGCCACCCGCCCGGCTCGGCCCGACGCCCCTCCACCCCTCGCCCGGGGGCCCAGGACGCCCCGCCGACCCCCGCACGCGCGGGGACGCGGGGGCCCGAGGGCGAGCGGAGTGTACTCACGTTCTCCGTGTCCCGCTCGTTCACCGTGGGCAATGGCGTCCGGGCCGACATCTTGTGCGGACGGCGGGATCGCCGCGGGTGTGCGGGGTGACGCGGACCCGGGAGAGAGCACCGGCGCGAGCGGGGCGGGCGGGGAGCAGCAGGCCGCGCGGCGAGGTGGGCGGCACGGGCAGGCCCCGGTCCCCGGTCCCCCGTCCCCGGCGGAGGGAAGGCGCGCGGGGCCCGGGAGGAGGAAGCGGCCCCGGGCGGGCGGGCGGGCGGAGTGCCGGGCTCCCGCTAGGCGCTCGGGGCCATGGCTGGCAGCGGACGCCGCCGGCGCCTCAAATCACAGCCGGGCGCGTCGCGGAGCCTCCCAGCGCCGCCCGCCCCGCCGCGCCCCGCTGCGCCCCGCCTCAGGTGAGCGGCGCCGCCCGGCCCCGCCGCATCCACGCGCCCCGGCCCCGCGCCGTCCCCGCCGGAGCCGCGCCCCGCGCCCTGCGCCCTGCGCCCCGGCCCAGCGCCGCAGCCCAGCGCTCTGCGCCCGGGCCCCGCTCCCTGCGCCCCGGCCCCGCACCCCGCGCCCCAGCCCCAGCCCCGCGCCGTCCCCGCCGGAGCCGCGGCCCGAGCCGGCTCGCCGTGCTCCCAGGCCCTGGGCGGCCGCCGCCGGGTGGGCGGGAGCCAGAAGAGGGGCCTCTCCATTCATTCCCTCATTAGGGATGCGGGGCCGCCTCCGCCTCCTCCTCCTTCTGCTTCCCAGCTCGCCGGCCCGCCAGCCCGTCCGGGGTTATTTTTGGTCCCTCACCCCACCCGCGGAGGTTACGGTCATCTAAGAACCTCTGGGGCCTGGATTTATATTCGGCTTTGGGTTTGGCCAGATTGGGGGCCCAACAGAGGACTTGCGTAAATGAGCATCCCCCCATCATATTATTTTATTTTATTTGGTCTTTCATTGCAGGAAAAGCTGAGTACCATTCTACTTAGGACTTTTCCCATTCTTAAATTCAGCTTGCTCAGTGCCTGGAATTCCTTTGAGCTCTTTCAGTCCTCTTCTCCCCAGGGTTTTGGGGTCACTGTCACCCTCATAGTGACACAAAGAGCCTCCAATGAGGAGGAACTTCTTTGGCACTGGGGCGTGTGGAAGAAGTCTCCTTGCATCCCATAGCATCCCTGGAGTGAATGACACCCTGGAGTCTCCGATGTCAACATTAGCTCATTGTCACTTCCTGGGACCCAAGAATGTGTCCCTTAGGAAAGCTGATTTAGGGAGGGTAGATTGCTGCTTCTGATTTTGGCCCAGTGCTGTTTCTTCCAGACCCACCCACCTGAATCTTTAGCCCCTTAGTAAGTCCTAGCCTTACTTTTTTTTTTTTTTTTTTGCCTACGTTTTTTGGTTTTGTTTTTGCACTTGGCCTTTAGGACAAAAACCTTACCATCTCTCAGTTCTTCCTCTCTCCAAGATTTCATCTTTCCTTTCGTGAATGGACAAGAAGATAAAGGAACACGAGACAGGATAAGTAGAGCAACTTACATCATAAATTTCAATGGCGATCTTATGTTGGTGGGAAAATCTTCCTCTCTTCTGAATGCATCCATTTGAAGGAAGAATTCTTGCACCAGATGGTTTTTATCCTGACTCATTAAAGGTTGTTTCTGAAAAGTTAACACTTGACCCTGAAACCATGGGTCCTAAAAATAGCACACACAGATCCTGAGAAAAAAAAAAACGGTTCTCATTGTTGCAGTCACTTCTAGAACACCATGTGTGTATTTATTTCTGTATCATTTCTTACTGTAAACACCTCTGGATTTCACAAGGCAAATGAAAATTGCAAGGCCCCTTTAGTGGTCATCTCTACTGTTCAAATAGCATTCAGGCTTTGGTACCAACAGCTAGGCTGAACCCTGAATAATGGTCTGTGTCTGGAAATGCCATGCAAAGCTCTGTAAAGATCCAGAGTGACCAAGACACAATGAAATTCTCCCGGGCATGAGCTTGTACTTTTCTGATCACTGAAATCACGGCTGCTCACAAACAGCCTGTGAGAGTCTGCTCACACAGCAATAAGGCTACCACTGCTAACACAAGGTGTCCTGTGTCACTGTTCTGTCTGTGCTAACCTGAGAGCAAACAATCTCTGAAAATGTGTTCAGCCCATTGAAGTGTGAATGCTTCCTACTCACTGGTAGTAGCTTGGATTTCGCTTTTCAAAGCTATTCCCAGATTGTCCTATGTCTTTATCTTCATACTGACCCTGACAGGCATATTTATTTCCACTTAAAAAAATTCCACTAAGTTGACTTATTTAAGATCATGTTTGTGTCAGGTTAATGAAATGCAGATAAAGATAACTGGAATGTGAGACTGTTCAGTCTTGCACCAGTCACGAAGGCCCCCATGCTCACCCCTGTAAGGGGTTAATTAGAGACAGAGCTTAAAGGAGAGTCCTGACTCAGGCACAGGGGCTTCCATGCAGACAGCTCAGCTATCTGCATTTGCTACACTTTGCACATCCTTTGAAACTGGATGACTATTATGTAGTAATGTTAGGAGGCATTTATTCTTTGTCGATGCTAATAAAACTATATTCAACGGGAATCATTATTGGATAACTAAAAGCCAAATTTCTATCTTATAAGGCAGATGGGAACTTGGTACCTATAAAAAATGGCATTCAGGCTAGAGAGATGGCTCAGAGGTGAACAATGCTTGCTTTCAAACCTGCCAGCCTGGGTTCAATCCCCCAGACACCCATGTAAAGAGTAAGAGATTCTGGTGTGCATGTGCACACACACACACACACACGTGTGAAAATTTAATTAAATTATTTCTAAAATAGCAATCAATGTTAAGGTGGTGTTAGGCTAAGTATGAGCAAAAATGCACTTCACATTGATTAATTTTTTTAAGAAAGTTATATGTGATTACTTCTGCCTTAAAATGGCCTACGGAGGCCCTGAGATGGAATCAAAGCTGCCGTTCTACTCCTAAATGAAAATTTTCTTGTGTAGCTTCTTATCTCTGTGACTGGAGAAATGGTAAAAGGAAAACCTTAAGGATTTTATTAATTCACTTTAGGGATAATAACCAAATGTGCCATGTTCAGTTTAGAAGCTTCTAAGGTAAGGCATTGAGGGTATCAAAAGTCTCAGAACAAAGTTCCAGTTCAGACAAAATCAAAGAGAAATAAAGATTTTTTCAGGTGCTAACCCTACAGTGAATGGGGGTCTACCACCATCGACCCCATGGAAGAGAATCTTTAAAAACTGCACTGAGGGCTGGAGAGATGGCTCAGCAGTTAAGGCACTTGCCTCCAGCACCTAAGGCCCCAGGTTCAATTCCCCAGGACCCATATAAGCCAGACCCACAAGGTGGTGGCCCTGGTGTGTTCTCTCTCTCTCTCTCTCTCTCTCTCTCTCTCTCTCTCTCTCTCTCTCTCTCTCTGCTTGAAAATGAATAAATAAAATTTTAAAAAGAATGTAGATATCACAGTAAGAAATACACATCAAAATGGAAATATTTGACATGCTGATTTAGATAAAATATTAATTTCAACTTTGTTTTACCTTTATAAGTGTAGATACTGAAAATATAAGCTTATATACCTGGCTTACATTACACATCTGTAGTATTGCACTTCTTTAAGAGGCTAATTTTGAGAAGAGATTTAATTGCTGAAGAATCATAGATGTTGATTAGAAGCTATTAATAATTAATTCTGTGGCACAGTGGTACTCAGTATCGCAAGCTATTCGTGACTGCTCAAAGAGAATATTCTTCACCAGAGAGTTACAGGATTTAGCATTATCATCTTGTTACACAGCTAAGTGGAAAGTCTAATGAAATCACACAGATGCAAAACAGATTGCGGTCACCTCTAAGCAAAGAATTTATCAAATATGATGGATTTAGTAGTATTAACAGTATATTCATGAAGTTACATATTTATTAACAATGTACCTTAAAAGTAACGTCTAGTAGACTTGGATGTCAATAACTACTTAGTGGGGTATACTTTGTATCAGATACTACAAGCTATTTACAATTGTTTTTTGCCCTCCTGAAAAAGCTTCAGAATAGACAATTATGTAAGTAAAATAGAGTGATCCCAGCTAAGAAAAACAAGGTTAATGTCCCCCAAGAAAGAATCACCATTTCTTTTCATGAATAAATTGGATCCTGGTTGCAATCCAATGGTTACAAGGTACGTTGTCATTACTGACGTTCACCTCTCAAAATGTGGAGTCACTGAAATGGACGAGGGTCTCAAGAGAAAAGATATATTTTTAAAAACTATGAGGCTAATAATGCCTCTTTATTGCACATATAGTCAGAGAGGCTGCACTGTCTTTTGATTATGTATGTGACATTTGCCCTCATAGCCATCAGGATGTACTGGGATGTGCCAATCCAAGAGCCAGCCCAGGGTGCATCTTTCGGTGTGTGTGTGTGTGTGTGTGTGTGTGTGTGTGTGTGTGTGTGTGTGTATGCTCATATGTGTTAGTGTGCATACATGTGTGTATGTGTGTGTATGTATGGATTAGAGGCTGAAGTCAAGTATCTTCCTCAATCACTCGCCACTATTCTTACTGAGGCAATCTTTCATTATAACTTAGAACTCATCACTTGGTTGTTTGAAAAGCCTGCTGGTCCATGTTCAATTCCCCAGTACCCACATACCCATGTATAGCAAATGCACAAAGTGACACATAGATCTGGAGTTTGCTTGCAGTGACATGAGGCCCTGGTGCACCCATATTCATTCATAATTCTCTCTTTCTCCCTCTCTCTCTGTTTCTCTCTCCCTCAAATAAATACATAAAATATAAATTAAAGAAAAAGAACCCTTCACTTTGGCTAATCTAGCTAGCCAGCTTGCTGTCTGAGGATCCTGTCTATATCTCCTGAACACTGAGATTAATTACAGGCAGGCTACCATACCACCCAGAATTATGTGAGTTCTGGGGATCTAAACTCAAGCTTTCCTGCTTACATGACAAGTACTTTTATCTACTGAGCCTTCTCCTCATGCCACCTCTTGAGCTTTTAAGGTTGTCACACTCCATGTTCAAGCCCACAGTCCATATCTCCATGGCAGGTACTCTCTTCCCATTTCCCTCAACTTTCTCGGCTCAGCCATATTGGCCTGTTTGGAATTCCCCAAACACTCCATCCTGCTTGACTCCTCTGTTCCTCCTACCATCTGTTCTCTCTTCCCGGAATATCTTCCGCGCTTATCTGCCTGACAGTCTCAGAGTCATCTTTCAAAACCTTCTTTGGGAAGTTTTCCCTGACACCCTACCCCTCACACCCACAGAGTTAGTCTGTACTTTAGCTGTTCTTCTGTTGTTTCCTTGCTCTGCGGACCTGCCTTATCCCCTACCCAACCATGTGCTAGGTAATGTCTTTTAAATTATTTTTGCTTAGAACCTAATATGGATCCTGTTCACCTAGCAGATGCCCAGTTTCTTAAATGGCTTTTTTTTTTGTTCCATGTTGCAAATTCTCCTTACATGTCTAGGTTCTTTTGAGTTGCTATGAAACATCATATAGGAATTGAAAATATTATTAAAGTTTACAGCCAGGAGATGGGAATAGATAACAGTCACTCCCCATGATACAGAATTCAGCCCCAATAAACTTGGCTGGGTAGAAGAGTAGCCCTGTTCTGTCCTTTACATAGGACTGAAGATGTTACTGTCTCTGACCTTACAGTAATCATTCATTTTTCTCCATAATAGGAATTGCTAATCACTGATATTTCAACAGAATAGAAAAATTAAACAATTTTTAAAAATATAAACCAAGATGTATAGACATCAAACACTTTGTAAGAGAAAAGCTTCTCAAATGCAGGTTGATCACTCTAAGAGGGAATAACACAACAAGGGCATCATGCTTTGATCCAGGAGTCCCCCACAAACCAATGTGTTCTGAATGCTCAATCCCCAGCTGACGGCAGCTTGGGTATTTGAACTTTATTGGAGCTGTGTTGTTGGGAGGGGTGGGCTTATGGGTATTATAGCCAGCTTCCCCTTGCCAGTGTTTGGCACACCTTCCTGCTGCTGTTTGCAGTGCTGTGGCAGAGGTGATGTCCACCCTTCTGTTCATGCCATCATTTTCTCTGCCAGGATGGAGTCTCACCTCAAGTCCATAAGCCAAAATAAACCCATTCCTCCAATCAAGCAGCTTTTGGTCTAGTTCTTTGTTGCAGCAATGAAAAAGCTGAAAGAAAAAGCCAAAGGGCGAATCCATGGAGCTGGTGAGTCAACCCCTGAGATAGTAGGGAACTTGCCTAGTGTTTCATACTCAGCACTACAAATAAGTTAAATAAGAAAATTAAATTCTGTCATTCTTCCTAAGCCAAAAGCTGTCACAGACTGAACATCATAGTGTCACATGGTAGTGAAAACATGGGGCAGAAAAACAAAGGACAAGGCATGTGGAAGTGACATTAGGTGGTGAGTTACATACCCGTGTTTAGGGAAAATGCAGGTAAAAAAATCAATGTTAGATAGTATCATCTTCAAAAAGATGGACAGGGGTTATATAGAGATTCATAAATCTATAGCTGTACATATGCCCATGTCCTTATGCTTCCAAACTGTAGTTTTGCAATGTCACTTGGAAAGTCTTACAGTAGTCACCTTAAAGCAAGAGTTCGGTTGTCTTTCGCTTGGTGTTTGTGACTACAATTGGAACATGATGGAACATAATACCATTTAAACAGTCTTATTATTTGAATACTTCATTTCATGGAACACATACTGAGTGAACTGTTTCCTTATATTTTATGCTAATTATGTTACTATATAATAGTATCATTATAATTTCCTTCCATGAATTCTAATTCAAATTATTTTTTTTCTATGTTAAAAGTTGTATCATTTACCATTTGATAGTTTTCTTACTTTTCCATAGAAATACTGACACAGTTCTTACGTTACTTTTTGCTTATTCATTAAAAAAAAAATCTTAGACCCAGACAAGGCTAGACACTAATCTCAGCACTTCTGAAAGGACAATAAAGGAAAGAGACAGAAATCCATGCCCACATGGAAACTGCATTTTTGATAGGTACAGTCATTGGTGACAAGACAGTTCAAAACTAGAGGCTCCACAATGCAAATATCCTCTTCTGCTGTTCAGTGATCATTTCTCTCTTTATAAACACAACCACCTAGGTGAATTTTTGAAATAATTTAATGAATCACTTAGATCTTTTCGCCAATCAAAAAAATGTACCTGTAATTGCTTTCTCTCATAGTACTTTGGCCTTTCTCCAGTAAGTTTTCATTTAAGCAGCTTTAACTGGTTCCTCTGGTAGCTCAGGCACTTAGAAACATAATAAAGATCACTTGCTGAGCGGCTGACTTGCATTTGATCTGTATTTTGTAATTTTACCTGGGCTTTATTATCCAGATACCAGTACACTTCCTATGTTTCTTCATGGTGAACTGTTTATCACCAATCATTGATAGCTTTCTTCTTCCTATTTCTGTTACCTCCAGATGAACTATTAATATTTTAGGAGTTTAGAGGAATCATATAGTAAATAAGAAACTATTTAGAACCATTTTTAGCAGCACTGTTTTTTTTTTCAGAAAGTTCTTTCTTGTAGATCCCATAAAAATTAAGGCTCCTATTACAACTCCTGAGGTGATGACTAGCCAGTCACACCAGCACAGTAAGTGGCTGATGGTGGTCTAAATGTGTGGCCCCATAGACTCAGGCATAAATCTTGAGTTTCCAGTAGGCAGAGCCCTCTTGGGAAAGAGGTGTGTCACTGGAGATGGATCTTAAATCCAGCCTTAAGGTGTTTGGAGCCCTGGCTGTTCATGCTTGCTGGTGTTGGTGTTTGCTGGCTGTTTGGTGATGTCTCTCTGCTTGAATTTATGAAAGGGAGCCAGCTTCTTCCACCATTGATGGAATTTGTTCCCCCAGAATTTGTAAGCCCAAAATAAAGCCTTTCTACCCATAAGCTTTGTCTGGTTGGATATTTGTCCAGGCAACAAAAAGCTGATTACAACAGTGTTTGTCCAGAGCAGGATGTCCAGAGCTGGTCACAGTGCCAGACATACAGAAGCTCCTCTATGCCTTGATTAGAGAAAAGAATAGTAGATCTAATCATCTATCCATAGTTGAACATATGGATTCAGATCTTGGATTTCTTTCAGATGATCTTAGGATAGTGCCATTTACATGGGAAGAAACCCTAATCTTTCAAATTAGCTCTCCATAGTCACCCATCATTTTATCTAATCTCAAGTAGTCTACAGCCTAGTGAGACCAGATTCCTATGAGCTATGCCTCTGTGACCTGACCTCCATCCATACCACTACACATGCAAACCCTGAGAGAGAGAGAGAGAGAGAGAGAGAGAGAGAGAGAGAGAATGTCACACCCTACAGTGCCAAAACACCAAGCAAAATAACTACATAGAAATAAAGAATTAAAATGCATCAATAAGGTTATAAGGGAAGCAGAGTTACCCAGGGTCCAGGAGAAAAGACTTTGTCAGAGAGCTGAGCTTTAAACTACATTTTTTGATAGATTTTTATTTATTGCAAAGACTGATCATATCTATTTGTGTTGTCTGAAGTTTGCCTGATATGTACTTGTTTCATTATTTCTCTAGAAAGATGGAGAACATTTTAAATTCACACACCCCTCTATTTTGGGTAACATTCTTATATAATTAGGAAAAAGAATGGTCTGTAGATGGTTGTTGATATATTGAGTATATGTGTGTGTCCATACATACTTAACATACACATATATATTCTGACTTGGCAGTTCTGTTCTCCTCTTATCCATTCATTAATACACTGATTATAATATCTGTCCTCTTGTGAGATGAAGCAGTATTTTCTGAAAACAATGGGAGGGGAAAAGGCATGGAGGCAAGAAGGAGCACTGGCTGTCAGGAGATGACAAGTAGTTCTGATTGGCTGGAATGGAGTTTCAAGCAGTCCAGAGGAATCACTCATGGAAAATATTTAAGGATTTGCCTAGGTGTGTTCATGTGTGAGCATCGTCTTTCCCAAGTAGAACATCATTACTGGCTGTAGAACCACCAGCATCTACCAGTACAACTTTACACAGATGCCAAAACTATATCTTTTCTAATCTGTTACCATATCTCCCAGTGGCACCATGCAATTCTCTTGCCCTTGGCCTTCTCTGAGCTCTAGCAGCCCTTGCTCACTGGGGTGTATTAGGACATGATAGATTTCTTATATAGTACTCTGTTATCTACTGGTTTTAAACAAAATTATAATAACCTCAAACTTTCTATTTCCTTAAGTGCAGGATACAGTCTTTATTTATAGTTGAAATGTATTATTGTGCATTTTTCTGACATTCCTTTCCAACAAAAAAATTGCTATGCCACAACTATTTGTAGTGAAAGAATATTTTGCAACATGTCGAAACTTGTTTTTGTTAAGATGCTTTAATGCATTACCAGGAAAATATGTTTGCTTTGCTCTGTGGCCTGTTATTTTTATAGAGCATTTGTTGGTGAGACTAAGACTTTAAACAATAAATGATCACAATCTCAGACCCCCGCATCTCCTCTGGGGAGGAAGCCGGGTCTCAATGTCAAACCATAACAGATGAGAAATGGTGGGAACACTCGCACTCACGCCTTCCACGTGTCTCCACCCATTACATTCCTTCTCTGTGCCTCTGTTTCTTTATCTATGACACCAGAGACAGCCATTCTGACTTCATAGTAAATTGCCTTTGTTTTTCAGTGCTGGGAGTTGAACTTAGGGCTTCGTGCATACTAGGCAATCATATGCTCAGCCCAGAAGTTGTTTTAAAAATATATTCAAACCCTTAGGGACATACCAAAAAAGCACTTGTGTCCTTCAATTCATGATAAAAATACAAAATCTATGTGATTCAACAAGAAAAGTTGCCATAGGAAAGAATTGACCATTCACCTCCGACATTTCAAATTGGTGACTCAGATATCACAGAAACATTGCATGAGCTTCTGTGTGGCCCAGTGCTGAAGGAGAGTCCATGGGGTCTATCTCTGACTTTCTTAGGGTTCTGAGCATATAAATCACATATTTATCTAGAACAGGACTTTTTTAAACTATGCTTTTCTCTCCCCCAAAGATTTATAACACTGAATTCATAGATAATACTTAATGTAGACATAAAAATAAAATTTATAACAGTCAACAGGGGTGGAGGTGGGTCGAGTTTGGTGGAAGAAAACTCGCATAGCGAGTTGTTGCTGGAACAAAACTCCTGACCAGAAACAGCTATAAAAGGAAAGGGTTTATTGCGGTTCATGGTTTTGAAAGAGAGAGGAGTGTGGCTGGGCTATAAACTCTGAAACCTATCCCCAGCGACACACTTCTCCCAGCAAGGCTCCACCTCCCAAAGACTCCACAGCCTCATCCACCAACCACTGGGGATTAAGAATTCAAATACATGAGGCTACAGGGGACATTTTACCTTCACCCCACCATACCCAGCATACACAGCACACAGATATCGTGCATACAGGCCCAGTTCCATCTCCAGCTCCTTTTATTTTTTCAAATTACCTTTGTGATCCTTACCATGAGTCACAGATACGTGGGGGGGGGGAGAATAACTAATGCATAAAAGGGAATGTCATCATGGACTCAATGACTATATCTAATAACCTATGATACTAAGCATATTGTTGAGTTGATATATATAATTTTAAGCCAATAAAAACGATTTTAAAAAGTTGGACTAAAATGCGGTAATCATGAGTATCCCGTTATAGTAAATACAGGCGGTATTGCTCGAGTCATGTGTGGTGTAAAATATATTTCTTTCTTGGCCACAATGGGCTGTGTGTTATGGATACCGAGTTTAATCATGCAGACGTGTGTGCAAGAATGGCCTGGCAGTGAGTTAAAATGCAAATTCCAAGGCCTGCCCACAGAACCTACCAATCAGAGATCTGCATGTGTGTAAGCTCTTACGAGAATGATGCAGGAAGGCTATGAACATATGGTACTGAACACTCACCTGTAAACACCAACTAAGAGCAGAGGTCTTGGAGATGCCTGTACCAGAATGAAAAGGCAACTCTCTTAGGATGTGGGCAAATTCCTCTGTGAACTCCAGATGTGGGCAAATTACTCTGTGAACTCCAATCTCCTTTTCTGCAAAAGGACACTGACTGCCCTATCCCTTTGAGTAGTGGTAAGCTTTATAGGAAATAGACCACAGAGAGATAGTCCAAGTAGAGTGCAAAATACTCGCTGGGGCCCCTTCATTCAAAAATTTCTAGAATCTCAGGATAGCCACAGAAGAGAATGCAAGAAAGAACAGGGTCCTTCTGAGCCCAGTAGGTGACATCCAAGAAGCCAGCCCTGTTAGCAGAAAGCATGTATGTCGTACTTAACATTTAGGAAATTCTCAAAGAACAGCTTGCGAACTGGGGAGATGGCTCAGTCAGTAGAGGACTTGCAATCCAAGCATAAGGACCTGAGTTACAATCTCTAGTCACCACATACACGCTGGGCATGGCAGTGCATTCCTGAAGTCTTGGTTCTGGGGAGGCAGAGACAGGAGGATCCCTAGGCGCTTGCTGGATAACTGGTCTCGCCAAAGCAGTGAGCTCTAAATTCAATGTGAGACCCTGTTTCAAAAAACAAGACGGAGTGTGATTGAGGAAAATACCCGATGCTAATCTCTGGCCTCCACATACTCCACATATACAAGTACACACACTGTAAACCCCCCCATACACACACACACACACACACACACACACTGTGATTCCTTCCCTGATGAATGTCCTGCCAGCAGACGGTCTCATTCTTCATTGGCTCTGCATAGAGAATAGGGGCAGATTGTAGCCTACCTAGTGTATTTCAGCCTTAGTGCACACTTCCTCCTGATGTTGCTGAATGCAACTGTGATTGTAAATGTTCTTGACCTTTGGACTTATGACAATATAAGAGTTTGCAATTGTTGTGTTTCTGCTGAAAAATATCTGTCTGTGTGTTGAGAATAGCTTTATTTACCTGAGTCATGCATATGTATAAAGGAGGGAGTCTAGCAACAGACATCTTGTATAAAAAGCACTCAACTGTTGATTGGGCAAGGTATTAGCAAGATTTAAGCTGATGTCTGGTGCTGATGGGAATCCCTCTGGACTTCTTCAGTAGAATTGGGGAGGCGTTAGGGTACAGCTTGTTGTTGGAAAGAACCGTCATGAGAAATACAACTATAAATTGTTTCAGGTATGTCCATGGCTGGCTACCTCATCTGTGCCCTCCAAGTTGGGCAGGAGCACAGTTGGACAAGCCACATCCTTTAGCAGCTCTGGTTCAAGTATGAAGCAAAGACAGCCTCCTATCCCCCCTTCCCCCTTCCTTCTTTTAAGCTACAGCAGCCCAGGAACTTCTCAGTATCCTGCCAAAAAGCCATCCTCTCTATCAAAGAGTACATGTTAAGTAAAGCATGTTCAAGTCCTGAGATTAATTCTCTAAACTGCATGTGAAGTGGAAATCAAGTATTATTCAAACAAGTTTAGAGACGAAAAAACAACTTGTAGGAAAACTCACTCAAATCCCCTGAGCAGGCCTCTACTACCCCACTTGTTATTTCTATGCCCCAAGCTCTCCACTCATTGCTGATGGGCCCTCTGTGAAGTTAAATATATTTAGATTTTAATCTCAAATGGGCTCAAAAGCAAACATTGCATCTATATCCCCCACAATGATTTTTCTTACTGATATTTCATTTTGTTGAGAATATAGCTCCATGGGAGAGTGCTTGAGGCCCCTGGGTTCTATCTTCAGCAGCACAGGAGAGAGAGAGAGAGAGAGAGAGAGAGAGAGAGAGAGAGAGACAGAGACAGAGACAGAGAGACAGAGACAGAGAGACACAGAGAGAGACAGGGAAGGAAGAGGAGAAAGGGAAGAAGGAAGAGGAGGAGGAGAAAGAGGTAGGAGAGAAGAAGAGAGGAGTCAAAAAGGAAGGAAGTGAACAAGCAAACAGAGCAATATGAGAAACAAAGAAGGAAAAGCAAGCTAGTCTTGAGTAGGGTTGGGATATACAGGACTTCTATGTATTCCACAGGGTAACAAGGTAACATAACTCTTGGACTTAAAAATACTTTAATACCTAAATCAGAGTTAAACTGTGGGTGGAAACTCCGTGGGGGGTTGCATAGCTAAATGTGGGGTCATGAAAAATTTGGCAACAGGAAAAGTTTCCTGAATGCACAGTGACCAAAAAACAATTAAAAATCAAACATCTAATAAGTCTGAGTATTTCGGGCAACACTCGCCCACGTTGGTCACATGACGTGCTGCAGCCTTGGAGCTGAGCACACTACATGCACACTTTGGATGGCACGTGCTGTCACCATAGGACACCTGAGCTCAGAAGTGAGACTATTGTATATTATGCAGTGCATTGTACTCACTGTACACAGAGTTTTGTGTTCTTCAAGAAACACGATGATTTAAGTTTGAAAAGACTTGTATTAATTTCTTCCTGCCATTACCCAGTAAATATCGAATTAGTACACCTCTGGATTATATTATGTGAAAATGGATTTTTTTGAAGGTAGGGTCTCACTCTAGCCCAGGCTGACCTGGAACTCACTCTGTAGTTCCAAGCTGGCTTAAACTCACAGAGATCCTCCTACTGAGTGCTGGGATTAAAGGTGTGCCCCACCATGCCTGGCTCTAAAATGTTTGATTTTAAAATTATTATTTGAATGACTGACTAGAGTTCCTTAAATATATTAAGGGTTTTGGCTTTCATTAGAACAGAATTGCCAACAATTCTGCAGTGACCCTAAACATACTTTTGACATTCCATACTAAAATATTGATGTGAGGCTGCTTTCTCAGCGCTGATGATTATAAAACTATAAAATCAGAATGTCAATCATCTCTGAAACTTATTGAAGTTCCTTGTATCCGGCAGTACCAAATATTTAGCCAAGATTCAGTCCTTTATGTAATGTCAACAAGCACCCCCATCTCATTAGTATACAAGTTTGCTTTCATCTTTAATAAAGGGTAGAGTTTTATATAAACCAAAGAATTTATTTATGATATATTATCAGTATCTATATGACATGTTGACCTATTTTACATACCTATATGCCTGGAGTTACATAAAAATCACGACTGGAGGAGTTGAAGAAGCCCTACCCTAAATCATTCTCTTTTCTTAGGTTTATTATTCAGTGTGTGTGTGTGTGTGTGTGTGTGTGTGTGTGTGTGTGTGTGTGTGCATGTGTGTGTTAGTATTAATGTACTTGGAGGTGTTTGTTCACTTATGTGCACTGTGGAGGATAGAGGCTGATGTGGAATGCCTGCCTCAGTCATTCTCATCTTATTCTTTGAGGCGGGGTCTCTCGCTGAACCTACAGCTCACTGATTCAGCTGGAAGCTAGTGAGTCTGATGGAATCTCAAAGCAGTTTTAATTTGTGTTTCATTGATAATTGAGGATGTTGAACATTTTTCCAAGTATTTGTTGGCTGTTTCTTTGGAGAACTCAGGTCCTTCTGCTTTGCACGCAAACGCCTTAACCACTAAGCTATCTCTCCAGCCCCGTTTTTAAAATCTGATTGAGTTTTTTTTTTATTTCCAACATTTCTTTTTGTTTTCCCCTAAATCTGTTTTTTTGCTGAAAAATTTTCTATAATGTACTTTTTCATCCATACTGCTGTTTTTCTCGGGAATTTTTGCTGAACTTGTTCTCCTTGTGGCTTATTTTCCTCTCCAGGACCTGTATAGGGTATCTGTTGTATTGGCTTCACCCACTTACTTGTATCCTTTTTGAAGTCATTACTCATTCTCACTAGTCAACTTTTGAAATCTCTGCCCACATTTAACCTATTATCTCAGAATCCTGAATTGAGTAGTTGAGAAGTTATGATCTTTACAAGGGGGTCTTATAGCCTTATTTTCTCAAGTTACTTGTGCTGAAACTTATACATCTTCTGGCCTCACTAGAAATCTTCTGGTTTCACTGGATCTTCTTATTATTCATCCTAATCTTAAGGACTTATTCCCCAATACCACTCAGAGAGAGGAGAAAACACACCTGTAGGAGTGAAATCGTCACACAGTGCAAGATACAGAAATACACTTAAAATCAGTTAAAGCCCCTGATAGATTATCAATGATCATAAAATAGAAAATGATAAAAACTCTACAAATGCTCTACAAAGTTAGAAATTATTCCGGGTAAATGTGGAATACTAAATAATGGGCTAAAGGAAGGAGGTGGGGAGAGGGGAAAAGCAGAGAAGCAAGGTTAAATAAATGAAAAGAAAAGGAGTGGAGAATGAGTTTATGAAGGAGAAGAACAAAGAGTAAATGATTTGAAAACATGAAAAAAGAGAGGGGCTGGGAAAGAAAGGGGCTGGGAGTTATAATTTAGCAGTTAAGGGAGCTCAAAATTAAGGGCCAGAGACTGCCTGAGTTCTGACTCCCCAGAACTCACCTAAAAGACTGGGTGTGGCTCTGCATGTCTTTAACCCAGTTCATGCATGCGTGTGTGTGTGTGTGTGTGTGTGTGTGTGTGTGTGTGTGTGTGGTTGTAAAGCAGAGCATCACTGGGGCTCACTGAGGGAGCAAAGGGCACCAGAAGTTCTCTTCTGGCCTCTGCATGCACATGCATGTACATATAGCTCATAATCCACCACACCCACATGCTAAACACACACACACACACACACACACACACACACACACACACACCAAAATCGACTGCCCAATTATGAGAAAACTCAAAAGCAAGATTAGAGTTGGGGAGATATCTCAGTCTGCACAGTGCTTATCTCCCCAGAAGAGGACCTGAGTTTTATCCCTACGGTTTCTGTTAAAGTGCCAGGCATGGTAGCACTGGGGAGGCAGAGACAGGAGGATCCCTGGCAATTGTTGGCCAGCCAGTCTAGCCTCATTGGTGAGCTCCAGGCTAATGAAAGAGATGGACACCCAAGGTTGTCCTCTGGCACACACACACACACACACACACACACACACACACACACACACACACATGAATTTGCACATACACATGCAAAAAAAAAAAACCCAAATGGGAACTCTCAGTTGTCCTCACCACAGGCATCTCCAGCATGTGTTGGGGATTTAGGAAGAATTTCAACCTGTTTTGTCTGTCAGCTTCTGGCCCTCCTGCTCTCTGGAACTGCCTCCCAAGGCTGTCTCTCCCAAGGATGCTATGGTAGGTTAAATTTAGGCTTCCTGTCTTGTGAGCCTGTTCCTGTCCTGTTCACAGCCCCCCCTACCCATTCCTGGGACACACAGGGTAGTCCAGTTCTACATCATACCATGCCTCCCAAGATGGTGCCTCTGAGTCATGGGACGTGGCAAGATAGTGTTCCTCTCCACTGATGACCCCCTGCAGGAAGAATTACCATCACAGTGAAACTAGAAGTTGGCTTGTGAGGGCTGTGGGCTTTTCCTGAGGGGAGGATTGCCAATCTCTCTTCACTGGGCCACCTGGATTCACTTTTGCATAAGGTCTCTGCTTCCCCTGGCCCCACTGGGGAGCCATGCGACTGGGATGATGCTCAACTTGGCTTCGTTTTGGTGTGTCACCTGTCTTTCTTTTTCTCAGTGCTTTCCAGCTACTCTGTCACTGAATATTTGGCTTTCTGAAGCTCTTCCTCTTTCTCTCCTTGGAATAGAGTAATTCCTTTTTTTAAAATTAATTTTATCTTTATTGTCCAAAATTAGATACATCGATTGAGCAAATATTGTGTTTATATTCCCATTTGCCTCCTCCCTGTCCCCAATCAATTTCTTTCTCATAATGACTCCTCTCCCAGCCCACCACCTCACCATCTCTAAATCCACATTTTAATCCCTTTCTCGCTTTCATGGCTATTTTTCTTACCTGTCTATCCTAACTTCCCTTACATAGCCAACTCCTTCCCCAAATCTTGTTGGGCTATTGTAACTCATTTTGTATTATTTCCCGGCTTCAATGACTATAGTAGTGTTACCAAGGCAACACAATAAGAATTAATTATTTATTTATTTGTGATTTATTTCAATAAATTTTTTTTCTTCTCCTTTCTAGGTCCCAGCACAGTTTGAAACAAATTGTAGTTTGGTTGCAATAAATGTGAATCCATATTCTTTTAAAAAATATTTTAATAATTTACTTGCAAAGAGAAAGAGGAGAAGAGGGAGAAGGAAAGAATGGGCATGCCAGGGCCTAGGGCCACTGCAAATGAATTCCAGATGCATGTGCCACTTTGTGCATGGGTACTGAGGAATCAAACCTGGGCCAACAGGCTTTGCAAGCAAGCACCTTTAACTGCTTAGCCATCTCTCCAGCCCTCCTCCTTCTAATTCTCTTCCTTGTTGTTTAAATTTTTTTTTTAAAAATCCATTCTTAAATCTATGTTGAGTGTTGAGCATAGTCAGGCATGATACAGGTCAGCAGAAATGCCTGTATACTCCTATGTGGTCACCAGGACATGAGAAGACAATTCCTTGTTCAGTCTCTCCCAGCCTGCCCACGCATCTCACTATTACCACACACAGTGGAGATGGTATACGTGGCCTGGGTCATCCTAGAAAGGACGTGAACAGGAACATGGTAAGTAAGAACATGGAAGTGGCCCCATGCACATCCCCTCTGCAGTTGCCTCAATATTGTAATTCTTGCAGTTTTACAACACCTCTCCCAAGAGATTCTCATTTCTCACAGCAGAAACTATCATACAATGTATGAGCAGGTCTGGGGAGGTGGCTTAGTGCATAAACTCAGTGCCATGCAAACTTGAGTACCTGAGTTGAAATCCCTAGAACCCAGATAAAAGCAGATGCTGTGGCAGACACCTGTGATCCCAGAACACCTATGGTGAGGAGGGAAGCAGACACAGAAGAATCTCCAAGAAACTCACAGGCCAGCTAGCCTGAAGAATGCAGCAGTGAGCCCAGAGAGATGCCACTTCAGATGGGGTAGGAACCTAAATCTGACATCCGAGGTTGTCCTCTGACCTCTACACACATGCTGTGGTACATGTATTCTACACATGAACATACACACACAAACATCACGCATACACACACACACAAAAATGTGGGTCATGTAATTTTTTTAATATATATTTATTGTCCATAATGAGTTACATTATTTAGTGGGGGTCATGTAATTTATTTTTATCCTTTCCCTGAAGTTTCGTGATGAATTCAGTGAGAGTAAGTGTGAATTAAAATGTATGTAGAAAAACTATAGATGGTCCAGCTGTCTGATCAGAAGGGATACAGGGAGGAAGCCAGGATAGCTAGCTTTAGATAGGTAGATAGATAGATAGATAGATAGATAGATAGATAGATAGATGATAGATAGATAGATAGATAATAGATAGATAGATGATAGATAGGTAGGTGATAGATAGATAGATGATAGATAGGTAGATAGATTGGTGATAGATGACAGATAGATAGATAGATAGATAGATAGATAGATAGATAGATAGATAGAGATAGAGATAGACAGACAGATAGATAGATGATAGATGACACATGGTAGATAGATAATAAATAGATGAAATGGAGATAGATGATAGATAGAGATAGATAATGGATAGATAATAGAGAGAGGATAGAGAGAGATCATAGAATTTATTGAGCACTGGCTTTGTACCTGGTACTATGCTAAATTCATGTCCAAGATTATTCCACAGAATAGGTATACTCTTACTTTCTATTATAATGGTGATGAAACTGAAGATAAATGACATTGAACAATCTGCCCAAGGTCAGCATCTAGGAAGCTGTGGTATTGGAATTCGACGCCTGACTCCAGAGCTTCACCCAAGGCTTTATGCTCTCCTGGGTAGGAAGAGCTAAGTCCAAGATGCCCAGACTTTCTGTGAAAACTATTGTTTGGGTCTAATATGTTCCATATCTCAAAGGCTCGGTTCACGGTGTGTCACAGGTGGTGCAACTGGGGCTAAGTGTCTTATGTCTTATTGCATTAAGAGCATGCATTCACAGAGGACCCTGGGATCTTGGTCGCATCCTCCTCCAGTCATAATGTGAACAGTTTTGCCAGACACAGCCATCATGATATGCTGTTTCACCACTGGCTCAGAAGCAATGCAGATGACCAATCATTGACCGAAACATCCAAAACTGTGAGCCAAAATAAACCTTTCCTCTTTTAAAGTTGACTTAGCTCAGATAGTATTTTTCAGTAACAGAAGGCTGACCAATACATTGCATTTTTCACTCTCATTATTTGGCCTAGAGACAGGGTCTTGTTCTATATTCCAGGATGGGCTCAAACTCCTGCCTCAACCTTCCAAGTGCTGGGACTATGGAGAAGCACCTCCATGCCTGGCTGCATTTTCACTGTATCATAAGTAAAGTACTTGGGAACACCCAAAGAGTTCCTTCTCAGGGAGCATCAAGGAACATGCGTGTGCTACATGGGACATTTGTGTGTTGCAGGGGACTGTGAATACGGGATGTCTAGTATCTCCTCCAACTGTAAGATCAACCTGAAATCTTACTGTCCGAGGAGCCCAAATGTCAATAGTATTTAACTCTAAAACTGAGAGAATAGATATAATTAATCTAAGATTCATTTGAGGCACTAAGTTATTAGAATTGTATTCAAAACATTGGAGGAATGATCATAGGCAAATTGATTTATTAACAGGACTGTTTGCACCTTTCAATCCACCCGAATACATATTCACCCAGATCACTTCATCTTCTCTTTCAAAATTTTTGCTCAGATATTGCCCTCTGCTAGGCTTGGTAGTACAGACTTGAAATCCCTGCTACTCAGAAGGCAAAGGCAGGAGACTGAAAGTTCAAAACTTGCCTGGACTACAAGAAAAAGTTCAAAGCCAGCCTAGGCAACTTAGCAGGGCCCTGTCTCAAAGTAAAAAAAAAATAGAAAAATAAAAAAAGGGTTGGGGATATAGCTCAGTGGTAGAGCATTTTCCTATCTGTGAGGCTGTGCGTTCAATCCCCAATACTGCAACAACAAAAATAACAAAAAAGAATAAAAACAAAGAGAAGAAAGACTGCCTTCTCCAGGTATGTCTCTCTGACCTCTCCTACCCAGCAGGCTTTGGTCCACATCCATTATGAGCACGCCATTGTCACGGAATTTGCTATGCTATCCTTTAATTCTTGATCTTTTTTTTGGTCAGTCTCTCCTGCTGAGCTGCGTGTGTTTGTAAGAATTGTACTGTGGCTGGGTAGCGGCTTCTGACAATGCTTGCTTCAAATGAATTAATAAATGAGCCATGGCAGTCTGAGGCCGATGCTCATCTTTGCTGGAGGGAGCAGCTGTGTGAAGGCAGCTCACAGCACATTTATAAACTGTGAATATGGACAGCTTGTGCAAGAACCCAGCACCTCCAGAAAAATACCCCCAAGTTGCAAACCCTTATGGTTCCCAGGGAAGAAGACCTCAGAAAACAAGTGTTCTCACTCATCACTGCAAATATATAAAGTATGTCCCCAGATTCCCAAGAACAGCTGCTGCTGACAGGCACCATGGAGAGCAGGTCCTCCCTGAATGTCCACTCTCCTGCTGGAGGGGTCCAGGGACAGAAAGGTTTGAGGCAGGAGCATGACCTTGCTTTTCACTGTGCTCGTGTGTGTGTGTGTGTGTGTGTGTGTGTGTGTGTGTGTGTGTGTGTGTTGTTAGAGAGTGTGTGTGATTGTGGTTCAAGGTCACAGGTAATGACTTTGCTGACAGCAGAACTCAGCTTTTCTGTCCTCTGGCCAGATGATTCCAGGTTTACCTTCATAATGGGATGAAGCCCTGCTCTCAGGCCCACTTAAATGTCCTCCTTCACATTCTCACTTGCATCATGCACTTACCACCCCTGGTCAGAGGGGTTGAGGCTGATGAATTTGTCCGTTTTCTACTGGGCCTTGTCTCTTACCCGGTGCCAAGCACGGTGATGCTGCTGGTGGTGGTATTGGTGGTGACACCCTTTGAGACCTTGACCTATGATAATGATTTGTGTTTGGGGGAGGCCCATGTTTGTATGGCAGCAAGGAGGATGATTCTCAGTGTGATGTTACCATGTTAAAGAGAAAGATAGACTTCATGAGATCAGCTGAAATAAATTCTAAGAACCCTTCCAGCCAAAAGTTTACTTTCATTTATTGCTGCTTCTCTTTTTCCTCCTGCCCAGCTGATATGAGAGAGGATGGGGTTGACCTGACTGGAGCTATCAGCCATCCAACTTCATCACAAACACTCTCTGGGACTTCCTATGCTTGGGAGGGCTGAACTATAGCTCAATCAAAGCCACATCCAACTGCTACCCTGGGATGAAGGATCACAGGACGAAGATGCTGGAACGACTGTTATAGATTTTCCCGGCAGTGGCTTTGCCACAGACTGGAATCGAAGCAATAATTGGTGCCGACATCATTGAGGTCACTGGTGAGTAGGAGAAAGCTTTCCGGCTTTCTGTAATAGCAGTCTGTGTCTGAACAAGGTAATGACCTTGAGGTAGCTTAAAGATGAAGTTGTGTGGGAGAAAGCTTAGGGACTCAATAGCAGCCGACATAGCCTTTGAGAAACAAGCACAGCCGTGAGAGGCAGGGTTTCTCTTGAAAAGATCCAGGTCACCATTGCAACTGCTCCTGTGTTTTATCAGGAAGTAAACCTTTGAAAGGAACAAATCAACCAAAATCACTGGTGGGTGTTTTCGTAATGAACCTGTGTTTCTCAGTGGAGCAGAAGGAGGAGAGAGAAGTTCACTTCTTTTCTGACAGCAGATGACCTTAAAACACACTGTTAAATAATACATGTCCATTAACTAGTCCTGCAATAAATGCATTTAGACCAACTTTATGATCATATAGAACCACATCTTACAACAAAGTGCGAGATTAAAATGGTTCACATTGCAGACGTTAGCCAATAGCAGAGGAAGTTTTGTGAGAAGGACTGACTTCCAGGGCAATCGAAGACTCCCAAATGTCCTCCTATATGGCTTCGTTGGCCTGGGGCATCAATCTCCTCATTCTATCAAGAGATGAGCCAGAAACCAGGTCATAAGAGTGAATAGTTTGTTCAAATTATCTCTCTTAAAATGCAGGTGTGGACTGGGGATATAGATCTGTGATACAGCATGTGGTAAAATCTCCAGAAATGAAAAAATAGAGGGCCAGATGTGCTACATGGCAGAGAAGAGGATTGTACCAGAAATGTGGGGTGGGGTTTTTCTGGGTGCAGATATGTTTGTATGTGTATGGCCCAATGCTTGGGGCCTTATTTGAAGACTCCAGGGGAAGGTGACGTTTTAAACTTATGTGCTCATGTGGTTGAGCTGTTGACAGGACGCAGTTGCTTGTTCACACTCTCTTTTCCTTGTTCACACCCCTCCTTTCCTTGCCATTTGGACCTTTTCAGCATGGCGTCTTTCTTACAAAAACCAGTGAGGGAGAAATAGTCAGCAGGAGAGAAGTCACTACCTCATGTGACTGAAACATAGAAGTGACATCACTTCACTTCTACTCTTCCCCATTGATTAGAAGCAAGTCCTAGGAGATTATACAAGGTCAAGGTCATGGATGTGATGAAGAAAGGACATTAGGTGTGGTGGGAATTCCTGGCATGAGTATCCTGCAGCCTGTCAGGTACTGCTTAGAGCTGGCGGGGCCAGGAGTATTTTCCAAATGGGGCTCCCTGAAGCCCTACTGTGCCTTGAGATAGAGGCTGATCTGGAAAACACAGTCAATTGAACTAAACCCAGCCATTACTTTTCATCTAAATGTCCTTAGGTAGAGATATGCAAAATATACTTTCATGCAATGGCCCCAAATAGTGGGTGGCAATATGCCATACCAAAGAAGGCTTTCCTTGGAGGATGGTGCCTTGGTGGAGGAAGGCAGTGCCCACCGTCCACACCCAAGCATGAACAGCCTGATGCCAGCTTGATGCTTGTTACTATGCAGGGGCATGGATGGATCTTGTCTTATAATTTCAACATAAATTAAATTTTAATGGGTTTTTCGGGGGGGTAGGTTAAACAAGGGTTCATTAGAATGTAAAGCAGAAAGTGAACCAAAGGCAGAGAAGCTCCAGAACTGGGAGAGATCCCAAGCGGGTAGCTCTTAATGTTTCTTTTATATTAAATATTTATGCTATACAAATATGTTTTCCACAGATCTTGACTCAAAAAAAAAGGATGATCTTCAAAACATAAGTGGCATTGAGATTCTCGAAGTGTGTCACAATCGAATAAGTGAAAGTAGATCAGATGGCTGTTGTCAACGTGAAGGTTAAAGCCCTGCTTTAGACCACATCTGGGTCATCTGCCCCCAGTGGAACAGTTGAAGTCAACAGCACCAAGATTTTGCAAAGCGCATAAGTGTGCTTTTCTTTTCCCTCCAACACGTTTCTTCATCATGGAAGACTACACTGAATGGCTCATTTCACATTTTAATTTTGGCTCAATAGTATCCTTCTCCAAATTAAGAGGTTAAAAGAACACACAAAACTATTTTTATTGAAAAATGAATGTATTTGGTTGTTTGTTGGCTTGCTTGCTTATTTATTTTGCAGTACAGAGGATTAAATTCAAGCTGTATCTCCAATCCATTGAGGTCATGTTTTAAGTGAACATGTAAAACAACATTTTTAAAAAATTCTATTTTTGGGCTTGAGAGATAGCTCTTCAGCTCAAGGTACTTGATCGCAAAGCCTGAAAGCCTGCACTCAATTCCCCAGTACCAACGTAAAGCCAGATGCATCTGGAGTTTGTTTGAGGTGGAGGAGGCCCTGACACACCCATACTCACTCTCTCTGTCTGCCTTTGTCTCTTTATTTATTTGTAAATAAAGATATTTTAAAAATATTCTATTTGTATCATTTTTGCTATGAGCACTTTTGTATCATTTTTGCTATGAGCACTTTATAAATTTAAATATTATATATTTTTCCCTTGTCATTCATTTTAATATTCCATGCTTTACTGTCCTTTCCTTGAACTTTCTTTGTGTTGATGGAATTATAAATGTAGATTAGACGTTGGGAGGAATTATGAAAAGGTCAATGATCACAAAGGAAAGAATGACACAGAAACTTGGAGTTGTAGAGGAAGTTCATCAGAGCTTTGGAAACTTGGAGCAGCACCCATGAATAAGGCAGCCTGGTGTTGAGAAGTGTGGGAGCCAGGCATGGTGATGCATGCCTTTAATCTCAGCATTTGCAGGCAGAGATAGGGGCATTTCTGGGAGTTCAAAACCAGCCCAGTGCTTCAGAGTGAGTGCCATCTGAGTCTATGCTGGAGTCAGACCTACCTTGAAACAAAAATAAAGAAAAAAAAACAACAGGAAAAGAGAGAGAAGAGTGGGGAAAGGACTTACTTTCACAGGCGTCCTCTGCAGTGTAACTGTCACCTTCACTGCCTCCTAAAGATACCCTTACAGAGTCATCATGACTCTCTTGAAGGCCTCAGAGCCAGATGTGGTACGATGTTGATACAGGGCTTTCTGTGTCGCTCAGAGAGTGGTCTCTTCCCAAGCTTCCTTGATGCTTGCCCTGTGCCAACCCTGACAATTCTCTGATTTTCCATCACAGGAAATCCACTCCGTTGGTGTGCAGTGAGATTTTGGCCAGATTTCATGGTAGAGATGGAGGAGATGTTTTGTTATGTGATGCCTTCACTGTGAAACTTCCCTTTTGCCTAATTCTTCTCGGTTCTCCTTCTCCCATGGAACTGTGTCTTCCAGTTCTCCAAACTCTATGACACTTACCTAGATGCAAACCCACCACATATGGAAAACCTCTCCACGCGGGACAGTGTGTTGGCTACTTTTCATTGCTGTGACCAAAACAGCTGACAGAAGCAGCTGAAGGGAGGAAAGATTTCTTTTGCTCCTTGGGCTTTAAGACTCCTCTCATCCGTGCACAGTTCATACCAAAGCGGGCGCAGAAGCACAAAGGAGTGATAGCATTCGGCCTCAGTCTCTTACGTGATTTGAAACCAGTCCAGTTGAGAGTGAAGATTAACCATCCCAGGTTATGTATAAATGTTTTCCACTGTCACATAAAGTTTAAAAAAGAAAATAAATCACATTTTAATCACTGATAATAGCAGTTGTACCTGTCATCTTTCTGTCATGAATATAAACCAAGATCTCTGAGCTGCCTGTCACTGTTCCATAGGTACATTGTAATGTTAGAGGGGCTTTGATGTCAAAGAGGTTTGGACAAGTCTGTAGTAAAGGTATATGGCTATGAGTGTCATTCCTGAGTCCACATTAGGCAGGAAGGTCCAGGCACAACTGAGTGAACGGTCAGTTCAGAATGTTAGGACATGTTGGGGGAGAGGCTGAAAGTTCTTGTATTCACTGTGTTCTTTCTACGCCTACCTCGAGCCACACAGAGTGGTGTGCTGGGCTCCACTGGGAAACAAGATGGACTCTATCCCTGCCCTCATTAGGTCTGGTCTGGTGCAGAAAGCAATTAAACAAGCAATCTGAATATCATGTACTTCTGTGTCAGGGGAAGTGCAGAGTGGGATAGGACGATATTCCAAACTCCCTGACAACTAGAGAAGGGGTGGGAAGGGGAAAGAAGCCTTTTGAGAAGAAGTAACAGCAATCATAGAGGTAAGAAGATAAGGAAAACAGGCAGCTCAAAGGAGTCAAGGGCCAGCTCTGCTAGCATAGACCTGTAATCCCAGCACTGGGGAGGATCAGGAGTTCAAGGCCAGCCTGAGCTGCATAGTGAGACCCTGTCTCCATAAAAGAGAAAGGAAGAGATGGAGGGAGACAGAAAAGGAGGGGAGGAAAGAGAAGGATGAAGGGAGAGCAGCTATAGCCCCAGAAGAGGCTGGAGAGGAACCTCCCATGCATGGCTCCTACATCCTTGGGTTTCTAGACATTTCTTTGGAAATGAATCCAGCTTCCTTCCTGCTTCTTTATAGTCATCTGAACCTAACCTCCATCTGAGCTTGCATCTGTCCTATTCCTTTCTCGCTACAGAAATATGGAGTCTCTGAGTCCCAGGCCACCATGCAGCGTGGTGACGTTACCTCTCAGCATCTGACCTCAACTTTCTACAACTGCAATGCAGGAACAAGATACAGTTTCACTTTACGGTCCTCACTGTTTTTAGGTTGCCTAGAAGGGGAAATATCACAAAATACAGTTTATCACTGATGTAAATAATCTTACTTTAAGAACTTTCCAGAGAATTTCTGGACCAACACCCAACATAACAAGAACATGTTGGCATTTACAAATAGGATTTGATATTTTCCTTGATCTGATGTATTCTGGCGAAACAATAGGAAATTAATTAGTATACTGAATAATTAATAATAGCCACGCCCTGAAGTTACATATATAAGCAAACAGCTCTTCAAAGTGTCTAAAGTGGAGGCAATACATAGAAATTCGATGGAAAGGCAATAAGCCAACCAAAGTCTGGAGGCATGGGCTGGAAGAGTGATGGGCAGGAAAGTCCACCGAGGGATGACAGTTCTTATTTGGGGACACTGCTTGTAGTAGGTCTATGCTTCTTTTCCTGATTTCGTGGTGCTTGCTGTCCACCCACGATTTCTAGAGTCATGTGCCCAATCATGACACTAATGTGGTAAGCAGGTAAAAGGGCTTTGTAGGGAAGCATGCTAGCCAGAGGAGGCTTGGTTAAAAGGGAGTTTTCTCTTGATTATGTAACCTCTTTGGTCTCAAGTTCCTCCTTGCTGTCCTGGCCTGTTGGCCTATTTGGCCATGAATGTCTCCTGCCATCAGTAACTGGCTGTTCCCAGATACCCTGGTCCAACCCAGCGAGTCATGGTCAGCAGGCAGAACACTTAACTAGGAAAGACCCACAGAAAGGCACAGAGGCAGAGACCAGGGGTTGCAGAGCTTAGCCGACATGGAGAGAGGTGCCCATGAATTCTAGCTGCTCCATCATGTGCTCTGAATCTCTTTACTAACACAGTGCAACACCTGACAAGCCACAGATGCTCAGCAAGCCCACGCTCACTGATGTGTATATTGTCAGATGCAGTGTGTGGTGATAGCGTGGAGGCAGGACATGTAATCAGACAGGATTGGGTGGTGGGAATGCCCAGCTGACCCACTGAGCTCAGTGTCCAGCTGAGAGTCACCATTCTGGCTGAAGGTATGATTGTCTGCAGCTGTGCTCAGCTGCTCAGTTATAAATGGAATCATTGGATAATAAAAATGGATTTCAGAAATACATCTATCTATAATCTATCTATCTATAATCTATCTATCAATCTAAAATCTATCTATCTATCAATCTATCTATCTATCTATCTATCTATCTATCTATCTATCTATCTATCTATATGATAGGAATGCAAAGATCCCTCTGGAGAGTGACTGAAATAATTAACCATGGACTCAGCACAGACAGGGAAGGGAAAGGAGATGCTGAAAGGGAACCAATCAGAGTAGGCAAAGCCCCAGACATCTCAATGAAGCTTCAAGACGAGAGCGTGGGAGGAAGAACGAGGAACTATGACAAAAGGCACATTGATGTGTATTAGGATAGGAGAATGGTATTTAAGATGAATGCTTTGGAGCCGCACAGGGCAATGGTGGCTTCTGGTGTTGACACAGAAGTGCATGGAAGCCGGTTAGGTAAAGGATATTGAAGCAGTCTGTAATGGTTGGGTGGTGGGTGTGTCACTCTTGCTGTGAAGACAGTGGAGAGCTGAGTCAGAATCCAAACACCTCAGTGAGAGAAGAGATAGCGGGAAGGGTGGCCCTGAAGGGATAGGTCTTCTACGTGAGTCTTGTCCAGGATTATTCCAGAAGGCAGAGCCCAAGGCAGTGGTTTATATACAGTTATTTGGTTCTTGAGATAAGATAGGAGAGAGAAGGAGCGGAGGAAGGGAGGAGCAGAGATCCACTCTCATTTGAGTAATCATCACTCTGGGTGAATAGATCTTTATCCTGCTTTCAGAAACTTCCAGAAGTCATAGGGAATGAACCTTGGAATTTATTCATTTTCTTCTTCCTCTATTAGTCAGAGGTTACCTTGTAGGGCTGGAATCCCTCTCATGTGTTAGCAGGCAGGTTTCTGCAAGTCTCCTCCTCTAGAATCCCCAGACAGAAATCCAAAGGATAACATGCCACAGCTGAGGTAACATGCTGTCAGGGTGACACCCTCCCCTGAAGCCAGTTGTCATAGCCGTGGCTGGAGTGAAAGGTGGGCAGATAGAATGTGAGCAAAGGTACAAGAAGGGTCTGTTACAGTGGGGAAAAGGGTCACTGTTAATAAACAGCAGCTGGGAGCAAATGAAATGCCCGAGTAGGCAGAAATATCAAGGCTACTATAGGTGGGTGGCACTGAAAACGTCCAGTTTGAGCTATGACCCAGAACTCCCAAAGAATGTGGATGAAAAGTCATCTGTCCCCTAAGCAATATTAGACTTTGAAGAAATGGGCCAGAAGGGAAGATTCCTGTCCTTCTGCACTTGCACTTCCAGATCTCGACCAGGACCAAGCAGGTTTGACCAGATCCAGAAACCTAATCAAGCTCATGAAATCAAGCTGTGGCCGGAGCAATGATATCAACATGTCAGGAGAAACAAGTGCTCCCAGAAGTCTAGGTTTCTTTTATTTGTTTGTTTGTTTTTTTGTTTGTTTTATTGAGGGAGGGTCTCGCTCTAACCCATGCCAACCTGGAATTCACTATGTGCTCTTGAGGGTGGCCTCAAACTCGCACCGATCCTCCTACCTCTGCCTCCCTCCCGAGTGCTGGGATTCAGACATTGTGATGTGTGTATTTGTGTTTAAGTTTTTCTAGGGAGAAACTAGAAGGAGAAAAGAAGGCAGCTGTGTGGGTGAATCCTGACCGTCAACTTGACGGCATCTAGAATCTCTAGGAGGTCAATCTCGTGTCTGTGAGGGTGTTTTAGGATTAGGTTATGTAAGATGCCTGGGGGTGGCACGATTCCATGGGCAGGGGTCCAGTACTGAATAAAAGCAGAAACAGGACTGAGCACCAGCATTCATTCATTGCTTTCTGCTTAGGATTGCAGATGTGATGTGACTCAGGGCTTCCTGCTCTTGCTGCCTGCCCTTCCCACCTTGTACTGGAAGCCAGAGTCAGCCCTTCCTCCCTCACGTCACTTCTTGTCACCTAGTTTTCCACAGCAACAAGGAACATCACTAACAGAGTGACATAAACATGTAATTTATCACATCCACTTGGTAGTTTGATTTATCAAGGTAAATTAACAAATCATCCTTCTGATTTAGACTGAATTCTTGGGGAAGGGGTTTGTTTAGCCAGTTACACTCCCCTCAGCCCAAACAGCTCTAGGCTTGGAAATAAAAATCAAGTCTCTGGAACTGCAAAGCAGAGGGCCGAAGCCTGAGCCAGTGACCAAAGCAAAGACTGGATGTCCTATGCAGTCAGTCCTACATCAATGCCCACCTTAGCATCTTCTCTGACACGTGAGAATTCCTCTTCTGGCCAGCATATTTCATCACATAGAAGTAAAACTATGTCTATGTGGCACTTACTGCCTTTTGCTCTAATCTCCAAACTTAAGTAGCCAACATTTATTGCCTCCCAGTCCCCATGGGTCAGGTTTGGCATGCCTTCGCTGGTCCCTGGACTTCAGTATAGATGTCAGCTGGGATGTACTGTTCTGAACGTTTAACTGAGTCAGGATCGCTTTCCAAGTTCTCAGGGGGGTTAGAAGCATTGAGGTCCATGTGGACTGTCTGTTCCGACACTCCCCTTGAAGAGTCTGCTTCTATTCATCTCAAATAGAGACAGCGATGCTAGAGCAAAGAAATAATTGCATACTAGTCTCACTTGAGGAACCAATGAATTTATCGGGGATACTTACATGCATGGGTGACTAGGTAGCTGATAGGAGGTGCGTGTGTGGGCAGCTTCAACACTGAAAAGCCTACCTCTGCCTGGGTGGTGGCTCGTGACGGTGGCATTGTTGGAGCCGACTGTGTTATTTGCAGGCAGTTACACCACTGAAGAGCCGCCTAGCTCCTCGGCAGTTGCTCATTGCTTATATAACTCGAGGGAGGGGCTTCACTGAGCCTTGTGAATTTCATAAGCATTTCTGCGTCTTGTGAATTTCATGAGCTTCCCTCAAGTCATTTCACAAAGGAAAGGACAACCCAGAGCATAGGGCCACATTACCTCATTGATGTTCTGGGATGCTTGCTTTCAGTTTCATGAGGCCTGGTCCCCTGAAACATGCTGAGTTACATCATCAAAGCATAGAAGGGAAATTATGCATAATAAAAAATAATTTTTAAAAGAGAGGGAAATTATGACCTTTGGGAGCCAGTGACCAAAGCAATGGCACCCCATCATCTTTGCTATATTCTTTTGGCTATAGGAGTGCCTCTGAGCAAGCCCACATCCAACAAGAGGGGCTTACACAAGGCTGTGCATTCCAGGAGGCACAGGTCCTTAGAGACAACCTTAAAGGCTACCTATACCAACATGTGTGGTCATAATGACAGAAAATGGTGTATTTAGGTCACAAGATAAGTTGCTTAGACACAGACATCCAAGTTTAATGACTTAGGGACAGAAGCTGACTTCCCCCTCTTTCTCAACAAAGGTTATCAAACAATTCAGGTTAGAGAGGGGACTGTACCTCTCCAGGGACCAGGAGCCCACATTCCCTCTCCTCTGTTCCTCAGTCCTAGGACATGGAGGGGGGATGACCCCTTCAGACAGTCCACATGATCTCAATCCTGCCAACCACCAAGAAAACTCAGACAGTGACCCTGGCCCATTAGAACAGATGTGCCCATCCCAGGTGACACCTGTGCTTGCGGTCTGTTAGAGACTCTGAGTACAGGGACCAGCTAAGGTGTGCCGGAGTCCTGAGCCACACAAACTGTGAGGTCATAGATGTGGGTTGTCTGTTATCTGGCACTAGTGCAATAAATATCATATCATTGTGCTAGTCTCCATGGTTCAAACTGAATTACTGCCCTATCATCATTCCAATAGAGGTAATGAAAAAAAAGCAGAGTAAGAACAGAGTCAATAGGGAGCTGAGCGGAAGAGGGGGCAGAAAGAATGTAAGAGCCATGGTGGGGAGAATATTCAGAGGCATTGCCCCCCCCCAGCAACAATGCACAAAGGGGAAAGAAAAACTGGCTACTTCTGGTGCAGTTCATAACCCCCTAAACTATGGACAGATCCAGTATGCACACTGAGGAAGGACCCCAGTGGGTAGGGGACAGAGAGGAGAGAAATGGGGACACTTTCACAAGAGTTGCTTATACAATGTATATACTTATTCATAAGAAAGATATTAATTTTTTTAAAAAGAACTGAATCAAATTTCTTTTAAGTGTATCATGCAACAGAGGTGTGCACAGAACTCCTACTTAAAGGGAAATGCAATTCCTTGTCAGGCAGCCATGCATCCTGTCAGAACTCAGCAGACGGGGTGCTCTTACAAACACACATGAGGGAATAAAAAATGGGCTAAATAAACAGATTGCGCCATCAGTGGTCAAGGCTAAGTGGAGAATTGAAGATGTAATTTCTCACTTTCAGATTATCCAACAGATTTTTATTTATTTCGGTTCTAATATTCTCTTAATAGCTAAGAAGAATCTAGAAAATACTATATTTTGGCAGACCATGTGGTCAATCTTAGATAAAGAATTTTTTGGTTGATTACTAATTTGAGACAAGTGTGGTGTCTGTAATCCCAATAACTGAAAGATGAGGGCAGGAGGGTCAGGAGTTCAAGGCCAGCCTCAGCTACTTAATGAACTCATGGCTAACCTGGGCTATGTAAACCCCCCTCTCTCTCAAAAAAAACAACAACAACAAACAATATGTGTATGTGTATATGTATATGTATGTATGTTTGTATGCGTGCATGTAAAATTCCAGTCCTAATGAAGGTTGATTCAAATGTAACATCCTATACTGAAAAGAAAAATTAATACAACTGTACTTTTTAAATTATAAACCTAAATGCTAAAACCCAAACTTCAAAATAGTCAAATTATTGGATAATTGCTAAGTGAACTCTTCATTTTTACACATTTAATCACTAGTGTATCAAAATCAAGAGAACCCTGTGCATCTATTTTAAAAGATTAATTTACCTTTTAAAAAAGTTCTATATTCTCTTACTGACATGAAACAAACTGGTGCTCAATTAATGTTATGAGAAATATGAGCACTGATGAAGCTTTGGTTGCTGTGCTGTAAGGCTTTTCCAAGCTGCTGGCAGCCAGCTAATCCGAACCATCAGGAGGAGGCTGGGATAATCCCAGTGCTTCTGAGTGTTTTAACATATGTCTTATCTTCCATTAACACATTTACTTGATGGTGTTCACTTCCTTCTCTGTTTTAAGAAAGACTCGGTTAAAAAGGGGGGGGGGGTTAAATTAAAAACCATCCCACATTGTGTGGTTTGATGGTACCAATTTAAGTAACCTACACCTAAGGAGTTCCCAAAGATTTTACCATCTTTAAATCCACCAGCAGAACCATTCATAAGAATCCACCACACATTTGGGATAGCTCCTTGAGTGGAATGTTTCAAACCCATCAACCTTTCTCTTCAAATAATTGTCATCGTCTGAAGAAATGCAAGCCCACCTGTGGTCTTTGGCCTTATTGATGATTTGTAAGCACTTACAAATCATCAGATCCTCCATATTTTTTTGTTTTCTCTTTTTTGAATCAAATCACCATTGGAATGGCATGCTGTCTTGGCTTCTTCTGCCTCCCAGTGCAGGAATCCCAGCATGCACTACAGAGAGCAGCTTTGGCACTCTGCAAACCCTCCTGAAATTGCTTCATAGTTAGTCTTTATGTGCAGATTCTTAGGAGGCTGTTTGACTCTAATGAGATCAACAATTATTCCAGTGCATGGATGACACAATTGTGAAATGAAACCTAAAACCAATTGAAGTCATAACTGTCCATTACCAAATACTTCCACATGTCAGGTATTATGCTAAGGACATCATGTAAAAGACATCATTTTGCCTTTGTGATAGCTCTATGACATACATAATAGTGTATTATTTGGTACATAACAGGAGGAAAAACATGTGTGTTTTAGGACCATTCTGTAGGTTGCTCAGATGAATAGAAGAGGGTGAGGTCACAGAAACTCCTGTGGACTGACAAATGATGGACCCCTTAAGAGGGTGTTCTCATCCCAAAACCAGAGCTCCTGATTCTTATGGATTCTAGCCTCCTGCTGTATTCTGAGGCTTGAGGAATTTTCCTTACACCGAGAAACAACATCCACTCTAAGGGTTAAGTTTAAAATCAGGGGAGAGATTTGGGCTTTACATTTAAATTTCAGGGTTGGAGTTCATTATTTTTCAAATGGAAACTATGTACCAAGTACCTAGTATGTGCTCACAAAGCACAGTGCTAAATGCCACGGCCTCAAGGTTAAAAAACCAGTCCATCTCTTCAAGGGGACTTACAAGTTTGTGGGAACATATGTCCTCTAACCTACACTGACAGCAAAACATGACGATAAGAACCCAGAAAAAAGTATTTCCTATAAACCTCCCAGGGGAGTCAGAGGAGACTAGAAATGTGAACAAATGGGCGTGTTAGGAAGATTCGTAGGGGAACATATAGATGAGAGAGACCCTCGGAGTGCAAGGTCAGGGAGTGTCACATGGCTTGACATCACAAAAGCACCAAGAGTGGGTGGGAGGCGGGGGTGAGCTGAAGTGACTTCCCGAGGCTGCACTGGGAGGTTGTGCCATGAGCACCTGTGTGCCAGGCACCACCGTGATGACATCAGAGAGTGACATGGCTCCTTAGAAGGAGGGCTCACACTACAGGCTGGCATACCTTCAGGAAGCTATGGAGCTATCTAGGTGACCAGATGACCTGTCCTGGACTGGAATGGTGACAGCAAAGACAGATTTCTGAAATAAGTGGTGTGGAGGTGGTTGCTGGGGTATGGAGGAAGACGAGGAACAGAGAGGCTAGGATGACTTCTGTGTGGCGTATGTAACTAGCAGGGGATGGTGACTGTCACCATAGAGAATGCAGCAAGAGGAATAGATTTGTCATGAGCAACAGGTGAGTGTAGCTGGAGACATGTTGGATGTGAGGTGCCCGGGAGACAGCTCATAGAGACCTCTATGAGTGAGTCCCTCCTAACCTGAGACTGCTCAGTTTCACGGAAGCCAGGGGTGGACTCAGGAAGGAAGGACCACCTCTCTATTATCCCATGTCCTCCAATGCTCCCAAGACCACTAAACAAAGATGATTTTGCTCTGAGATTAAGAATCTTATGAAGAGTTTCAGAATCTCTTCCATATCTAATTCTTTCTAACTCCACTGTTTTCCCACAGTGCTTTTAAACCATTTAGTGGGATCCAGTAGAGCAGACCCCAAGCCACACTTTCCATCACCCTTATTTATATCCCAACTATCCAGTGGTGTGGTTTGAATGTGAAATATCCCCCCAAAGAGCCAATGTTGCTGTTTGGGAAGGTGGTGGAACATTTAAGAGGTGGAGCCTCATTGGAGGAAGTGGGTTACCCAGAGATGCCTGGAGGTTTTAATAGTCAGCCTCACTTCCCCTTCATCCTATCTGCTTCCTGACTGTGGATGTAATGTGACCAATGGCATCCTGGTCTTGCTACTATGTCTTCCCTGCCGTGACGGACTGTATCTCCTGGAACTGTCAATCATAATAAACCCTTCCTTCCTTAGACTGCTTCATATCGGATATTTGATCACAACAAGGAGAAAAGTAACAATTTTTTAATTAAATATTTTATTTATTCATTTTCAATCAGAGAGAGAGAGAGAGAGAGAGAGAGAGAGAGAGAGAGAGAGAGAGAGAACACCAGGGCCACCACCTTGTGGGTCTGGCTTATGTGGTTCCTGGAGAATTGAACCCTAACCCTTAGGCACTGGAGGCAAGTGCCTTAACCGCTGAGCCATCTCTCCAGCCCAAGAAAAGTAACAATTATACATCATGTTCAATCCCTTCCAGAAGACTCAGGTCCCTATGAAAACACAAATACATATTTGCTTGAGGATGAAAAAGACGGTCCTAACCTCAGCTCCCTCCTTCAGGCTCCCATCCCTACTCTATGGACTAGGAAGACAAATGAGTGTTTAATGCCTTTTTAATTACCTTTACTATAAAAGTTTGTGTCATATAATTTGTGAAAGATGAAGAATTTATAATCCCCTCTCAGGTGTCCTCAACAAAGGTGTCTGGGGTTTTCGCTGCCCCAGTGACAAGGAAGTGGGCCTCCCAGGACAGTTATTGAGCCTGTGTGCCCCATTCGTCACTTCCGCTCAGGCCTTGCTCTGTGATCATCTGGAAATCCCATGTCCAGGGAAAGGCAAAACCCCTGGGAAAGAGAACTGAGGACTGTGAGCATTCTCTGGGAGTGGAAGAGAAGTGTAGCAGGCTGTAATCAGAGTACAAAGGAAGAAGCCCCATTCCTCCTCAGCCCTGACATCACCGCACACCAAATGGAAACCATGGTGATTATGTGAATAATGAGAAATCCGAGTCACACGATGGCTGCCACCGAGAGAGGGCAGAACAAAGGAAGGGCGACAGGAAGGAACGGTGCCATGGGGCAGGCATGGAACACTAGCTTTGGTGTCATTAAAACTGGGCCTCTGAGCAGGACAGGGCAGAGAGTACAATGGTGCCACCTCCTAGGGCATTACTCACCTGGTGCCCATCAGGTGACACCCCAGCCTGAACAGGAATATCCCCTGACTCTATAGAAACACTGTCCTGTGACCTAGTACTCACCAATGGGGAAGTTAAACTTTAACCCTGGCATTGACACGACCCCTCCGCACACCTTCAACTTTAGAAAGTCTCCTAGTAGAGGCCTCTTCAGCCTGCTGGCACTGAACCCTTATGGTAATTTGTATTGCTTCCCATGAGACATCAATTCTGAACTGGAAATTTCTATAGAAATAGCTCCTCAGAGGGCACACATCATCTTGTGTCCAGTATCCTGGGGTGTTGAACCGCTCTGGGAAACAAGCAGGTCCTCAGTGTCTGGCCTTCTAGAATTTGCACCCCTGTCACCCAGCTTCTCTGACCCTCTTCTGGCCATGGTTTTTACTACCCTAGGGCCATTTTTAATTCTCCATGAGTGCTCTATGTGACTGGATTTGGGGACCTCAAGAATGTCTCTCCAATTCTCCAAATGCTTCTGCCATGAACTAACTCAGCCCTAAAATTCAATCTGTCACATCACCCTTGCCTTGTGATCATGGATATAATTCAATGGCCTGTGAGTTGACAATGGTAAATGAAGGCAGGAAAGCCCTCCCTCTTCTCAGGCCAGGGCCTGTGGAATCTGCCTCTTGCATGGAATTGTTGCAGAGGGGAATTGTCCTGACTCCTGAATTCCTTTAATGTCTGCACTTGTTCCCTAAGCATGCTAGCACAAATCCTGGGGGTGGAAGAACCAGATATATTGGCTGTCACCACTTGGGACGGATGCTCCTGTCACAGCATTATCCAGCCTGACATGTCAACAGTGCTGAGATTAGGAGACTGATGTCGACCCTGGGGTGTCACCCTCCATTTTCAGTGACCTCAATGCCATTTCAAAAAGCAAATATTCAACTAACTCTAAGGTGGTGTTGCAGTCAGCTTTCTAGTTGCTGCGCAGAAAGAACCCAAACAAAAGCGGTTTGTGGAGGAAAGGGTTTATTAGGCTTACGGACTTGAGGGGAGACTCTATCCTGGCAGGGAAAACGATGGCATGAGCAGAGGGCTGGACATCACCTCTGCCACAGCACTGCAAACAGCGGCAGGAAGGTGTGCCAAATACTGGCAAGGGGAAGCTGGCTTATAACCCCAAAAGCCCGCCCCCAACAACACAACACTAGTGAGGTTGTAATTCCCTAACTGCCATCAGCTGAGGATCGATCTATCAGAACACATTCATTGGTTTGTGGGGGACACCTGGATCAAACCATGACAGGTGGGTAGTCAGTATTAAGTCTTATCGGTTATCGGAATGACTTTAAGGGACCTTTTGAGAAAACTATTTTGATGGGTGGAAGTGGACTGTGTGGGTATTAGTGAGAGGTGGTGTGGAGATCATTCATAATTCAAACTGCACATGATATCTCACCATGGCCGAAATAGGGGTTATTGTTTCATTTATTGATTGATTGACTGATGATAGGGTCTCACTATATAGCCCTGGCAATCCTGAAACTCACTGTGTAGACCAGGCTGACCTCAAGCTTGCAGTGATCCTCCTGTCTCTACCTCACAAGTGCTGAGCTCATGGGCACCCAGCTTATTACCTCTCTTCTCAGAGTATGCACCAGAATCCTCCTGGGAAATCTTTTCAAAACAAATATATTTAGGCCTCATCTCTGAAATGTCTTGAAGCTGGGCCCAGTCATTTGCTCTTAGAAACTTCTCAGTTGACAATGGCATACGCTACAGGTTCCCAGCCAGTGGGGCAAAGGAAGTTAGGCAGGATGACCACCATGCTGCATTGTCCTTTCCAAACATGGAGCTCCCATTTTACCAGAACTAACTATGATTGTTCTGGTGTCTGGAAGATATGAATTAAGATGGAAAGGCCTTTCCTGCCCCGGCTTGCATCCCTTGTCTTGGGAGATACTAACCCCAGGGCCAACTCTGCACCGTTTCCATTACCAGCCCTGGATCAGCTTCGACTTGGAAGATGAGGTGCAGGTGAGAGGAAGTAGAGCTCTCAACCCTGAGAAGCCTTCTCATTACTGGGGATTCAGAATTTCCAAGCAACTCACTTGCCCTTTAAAAAGTCTCCTTTCGTTTATTTACTCACTCATTCCATTGTTTCAGCCAACAGCCATATTTGAAATGGTCCATCAAATAATGCCATGTGTTTCTGAGATAGTGCTAGAACAAAAATAACATCTGGGGGGTGGGGTGGGGGCTTCCCATCTATTAGAGGCACAAAACAAAAACCACATCAAAACAAAAAACAAAGAGAAAGGGAAAAATACTTTGAACATTATCCAGTAAACCACTTCTCTCCTTTTTCTCCCAATTCCCTTGTCTTTTTGACAAGGAGGATGAATTAAGTGGTCCTCCAAACCCCTTCCCGCTTTCAAATTCTAGAAGTCTATTGTGCCGTGTGTCTGTATTCTGTGTATGTGTTTTCCATGGTGTCAAATAAAATCCTCAAAAGCTCACTTTTTATAAAAAAAATACAAATTATTTATTTTTATTTATTTACAAGCAGAGAGAGAGAATGGGTGCACCAGCGCCTCCAGCTGCTGCAAATGAACTCCTGATGCATGCACCACTGCACATCTGGCTTTCATACTATTGGGGAATTGAACCCAGGTTGTTAGGCTCTACAGGCAAGCATCTTAATGACTCAGCCATCTCTGCAGCCCCCCAAAGCTCACTTTTAAGACCACTCCCAGCCCTCTGCCATGAGGCCACAGTGCTCTTCTCTGACTGAAGGATTTGCCTGTTGTAGTGAGTGAGCCATACATATCACATGTGCACAGCACATGGACTCCCAGCTGATAGCATCTGGGCTTGAGACTTTGGATCCCAGGGCAATTATTTCCCCAAATACCTGCCCATCTACCTACCTCTGTCTGCCTGCCCACAGCAGCAGGAGCTCAGATGGATGGCTTGCCTGGCTTTGTGTTTTCTTCCGTTTGTTCATTCAACAAATACTAGAAGTGTGTTCTGATCAGGTGATGACCTTGACACCAGTTAGAGATGAAGGCATAAGAGCGAGTCCTGCCTCACAGAGCTGCAGCAGCTCTATCTGGCCATGGCCTTTGAGCTCTGCCCTGACCCATCTTTCTGCTGTGAAGGAGAAACAGTACCTGGGACCTTATGACGAGGTTTCAACTGTGAATTGAACTTGGCCACATCTCGCACAGGTGTCTTCTTCCTGTTTCATTCTGTGGTGGTTTGATCTAGGGGTCCCCCATAAACTTCTGAGTTCTGATTGCTTGATTCCCAGCTGATGGCAATTTTGGTATTAGAACCCAGTTGGATTCTTGAGGGTGAGCTTACGGGTGTTACAGCCAGCTTCCCCTTGCCAGTGCTTGGCACTCTCTCCTGCTGCTGTTGTCCACCTGATGTTGGCCAGGAGGTGATGTCCTTGCTCTGCTCATGTCATCATTTTCCCTGCCATCATGGAGCTTCCCCTCGAGTCTGTAAGCCAAAATAAACTCTTGCCTCCCACAAGCTGCTTTTGGTTGGGCTCTTTCTGTGCAGCAACGAGAAAGGTGACAACACATTCCTTCCCTTCCCTTCTACACTCTTTCCTTTCCCTCTCCCCTTCCCTCCCACTTATGTGCCCCCCAACTCACTGTGACCAACCCCCCTCTTCCCACTCTAGATCCTGTATGGTCTTGACTTCCTCCACCAGCTCACCACTCTGATGCTATTCGTGGCTTATTTCCTACTAAGGAATGACAGGATGAAAGAATCCAGTCACTCTCCCCCAGTCATTCATAGTCAGGAATATTTTTTATTTAATATGCTCTTAAAGTATCTCACTTGCTATGTGTCACATTTAAAAACAGGAGCCCTTAGAACAGATGGCTGGATGGTTAATCTCGTCATGAAGCACAAAAAGCGCTGGAGGGTAGCTAAGAGAATTCCCCACCAGACTCAAGCATCTAGAGACACAGTTCGCAAAAACTGAGTCATGGGAAGTGTTCTGTCAGGACTCAGCTGTTTGCTCTTTCTCTGCAGTGCAAGGATGATGGTGGTGACAGGTGAGACCAGCTCTCCTTGGAAACATCCATCCCAAGGTTCTGTTATCTGTCCCTCTGCTTTCCCACCCCCACCCCAGCCAGAGTTCAATATGCAGCATGTATGTGCTGCCCTGGGGCTGGGGCTGGGCTCTGGAATCCAGAAGGTTGCTTTGCAAGCATGGGCCCATCCTCCCTCTCCAGCCTCATCTAAATGCAGACTCCCCTACAGAGAAAACAGCACAAGCCCACGCCTCAATATGGAGATGTTTATCCAGAAGCAGGCCCCAGCCTCCACCCTAGCCGGCCAAACCCTCTGTCAGCAAAAGGGCAGGCTCCGTTTTCTTTAAGAAAGGCCACACTTTGAAGCTGCTGTTTCCCAACCCAAAGAATTCCAAAGGAAAGTTGCAATGGAAACTGCTGTGACCAACACAGTGAGCTATAAATAACAGCTTCAAGACATGCAGCATGTCGTCACCTGTCATTTCTCCTTTAGGGAACCCCCGCCCTCATGTTCCCATCTCCTGCCCTATGGTAGGATCTCAAGTTCTGGGCTGATAACGGATGTTTCCTTTCTCAACGCTGAAACCTACAGCAAATATACAAACAAGGTTCACTGTGAAAGAGATTCCGCAGGATCACCTCCTTCCTGACTCCCAAAATCTGTTAGGATCCTCAGTCAAGCCCCAGCATCCCCAAAGAAAGGAAAGCATACCATAATCAGAGCTAAACAGCCACCATTCTAAATAGCCCAGAATCCATCACCTTTTACAAAACTGAAATACTTTACTTGGTGACCCCTGGGTGGACAGAGCTAATACTAGAGCCTGGTTGACCTTCCCTGGCATTCCCACAGTCATTTTGCCTTCAGGAAGGATCAATTCCATACCTGCCCTGTGACTAGATATCATCTCCAATTTTCAGACTAGGAAATTGCACTTCTAAGAGGCCAGGAATTAGGCCCAGATTACATAGGTGGTGATGAGAGCTGGGATTCTAACTCTGAGTCTTGTGATTCCAAAAGCTAATAACTAACATTTCCTCTAAAAAATTGATAATGTGTACTTTTGTAAATTCATTTATTCCTTTATTGCCTATGAATTGGGTGTGCATGCATATGTGTGTATACATGTTGGCATTCGTGTGTGCACGTGTGTGGGGTGTGTGTGTGTGTGTGTGTGTGTGTGTGTGTGTAGAGGCCAAATCAGAGGTCAATATTAATATCTCTCAGTTCCTTTCCACCTTGTTTTGTTGTTGTTGATCTAGCCCTGCCTGACTTGGAATTCTCTAGTCTCAGGCTGGCTTTGAACTCAACACTATCCTCTCACCTTTGCCTCCTGAGACAGAATCTCTTTGAACTTGGAGTTCACTGATGTGATCAGACTAGGTGGCCAGTGAGACCCAGAGATTTCCCTGTCTCAGCTCATTCCCAGCACAGCCATGCCCAGCATTTGGTGTGGGAACTGGAGATTCAAACTCAGGCCCTCACACTTGCCCAGAAAGCGCTTTACCCATCGAGCCATCTCCCCATTCCCTAAATTCATGGATTGAAGCAGTAATTCCTGAGCACCTTTTTCTCATCAGGTGTTTGAGATTTCATTTTTAACTTTTTATTGGCAATTTTCACACATGTACATAATGTATTTTGATCCCTAAGCCTCTCCTATTACCTTAGATTGTTCCCTTTCTTTCTTCTTTCTTCCCCTGACTCCCTTCTTCTTTCTAGCTAGTTCCTCTTCTGTTTTGATGTCATTTACTCTCCCCCATCATCCATTACTAAATGTCAATGGGCCCAATACTATGCAGGTCTTGTGCAGGGAATAACAGTTGCTATGAGGTCATAAACACAATAGCCACTTCTTGTCTGGAAGACAGTGTTTCAAAGCATTCCTCTCCATCTTCGGGCTCTTACTTTGTCTCCACCTCCTCTTCCATAACATTCCCTGAGCCGCAGAGGGCTACCTATTAAGCAAAATATCTTGGCCTCATGGATGTTAGACTAGTGAAAGGGTTTACACATATGAAAAATTATTTCTATGATATCTAGTCACAATATTCTTACACTAAGCTGAGTTGATTACGGCCATCAAAGTGAGGTATTTAACCATCAAAGCAAGGAAATTCAATCACTGTGAGATCATAGTAGCAAAGATGCAGATTCCCAGTGGACCACTGACCATTGCTGAATTTCTGCATTCAAAGTCATCTGTGGAATGTTTGGATGATTTGATGCCTGTCATTTGATTTTTTTTTCTGTAACATGCAAAGATCTGTTTTTCTACATCTATAGATAAGCAAGCCAACTATTGTAATCAGCTTTCTAGTTGCTGTGCAGCAAGAAACCAAGCAAAAGCGGCTTGTGGAGGAATGGGTTTATTAGGCTTACGGACTCCAGGGGAGACTCCATCCTGGCAGGGAAAACAATGGCATGAGCAGAGGGCTGGACATCACCTCTGCCACAGCACTTCAAACAGTGGCAGGAAGGTGTGCCAAACACTGGCAAGGGGAAGCTGGCTATAACCCCATAAGCCTGCCCCCAACAACACAGCTCCAGAGAGGTTGTAAAACCCAAACTGCCATCAGCTGAGGATCGATCACTGAGAACACATTCATTTGTTTGTGGGGGACACCTGGATCAAACCATGACACCAACTCTCCAAGGGATGAGTTGCTCAGAGTCACTCAAAGGTCATTCCTATCATGGCAAAGTGTAGCCCTGAGTAGAAAATTAAACAGTTTGCCAGGAGACATATGAGAAATGCAGTGAATGCTGCAAGTCATTACCTTCCTATGCTTCCAGCAACAGGTTAATTTTAATGAGCGTATATTCACACTGTACAAAAGAAGGGGCTTCATGAGAGTCCCATTTCTACTTTCATATCATATGTAGAACATGAAAATATAATTTATATGTGTATTTGTATAAAATCTAGTTGTCGTATATGAAGGAAAACATGCAATCTTTGTCTTCCTGAATCTGACTTAACAAATACTTAACAAAATGACTTCCAGTTCCTTCCATTTCCCTGCAAATGACATAATTTCATTCTTTTTTTATAGTAAAAGACATATATGTGTCACATTTTCCTCACCCTCCATTCACTTGTTGATTGATATCTAGGCTGATTCCATAACCTGGCTCTGCAATGCTCTGTAATTTCATCCAATCCCTTTTGGTAGCTGATTCTCTCCCTGACCCCGAGTCTTCTCATACTGTCACAGGAGGTATCTTTTCCCTTGTGATCTTACCATGGAAGTCTCCAGACTTTCCCTCTTCTAGCTTTGGTTTTCCCACAAGGAAGGATCATTCTGATTATAGGAAAATCCATCTAGCACTTCCCCATCTCTCAGCAAGAAAGAACACTCAGAAAATGAAGTGACACTTAACCTGGGGTGTAAAGTGAACTATGGGGTCCTGCTGCTTAGACCTATAACTTTCCTAGGACACCCAGGGGGTCACTGAGTGATGGGTGACTGTCTTGATTGTCCTTCACAGTGATCTTGAGATGAGTGTTAACAGCAGTGGTACTGAGGGGTTCAAATCCCAACTCAGCCACTGACCAGTGGCATCATTTTGAATAAATTGCTTAACTCCCATGTATCTCTATTTCTCTAGTAAGTAGGCATGAAAACAGAACTCACTTCGTGGTTTCCAGTGAGAGTTGGGTTTGTTCTAGTTGATCCATGCTTGGCCCTACAGCAGAGCAGCAAATATGCTCTGGTGAGAGAGGGTTACGGGAAGCTGAGTGCTCATTGCTCCGTTTTGCTGTGATGGGATCATGGTTTGATAGAGCTCATTTTTCTAATAGCATTTAAGAGTTTTTTCTTCTTTAGTGAGGATGATGGAGATGACTTCCTGTCATGTTGAAAGATAATGGAGTAACAGTGTCTTTGTCTTGCTCAACACCACCATGTCTGATTTCCTTTCATTTTACAGTTCTAGGGATTGAACCCAGAGTCTCACACATGCTTGGCTAGCTCCCCAATCCCTCATCAAAAAAAAAAAAAATCCAAAACAAAAACCATCTGAATCAGGGCTGGACATTGTGGTATATGCCTGTAATTCTAGCACTTGGAAGGCTGAGTCAGGAGGATCTGTAGTTTGAGAGCACAGTGACAAAACAATGAAGCAAATGATTATAGAGTCCAACAGGTTACCAGATACACGGTCATCTATTTAGAAGATGAAATACTGAATTACCTTGGTAAGTTTGATTGCCCTGTCTAAACCCCCCTGTGAGTGCCTCACATCCCATGTTGGAGCAGAATAGAGAAAAAGGACACTTCAATGGAGCAAAAGAACTGTGTGCAGTGAACTGAGACTGTAATCCCAACTATTTAGGAGTTGGAATCAGAAGTTTGAAACCAGGAGTTCAAGGTTAGCCTGGGCAACATAGACCTCCCTGTCACTGAAAAGGTGGGAAAGGAAGGAAGGAAGGAAAGAAGGAAGGAAGGAAGGAAGGAAGGAAGGGAAGAAGGAAGGAAGGAAGAAAGGAAGGAAGGAAGGAAATAGGAAGGAAAATAAGGGAAAAAAACAATTGAGCACTGACACAGTGTCAACATGAAAACAACTGAAAATTGTGTTTCTGTTAATATATTTGCTAACTCTTAAAGATGGAGTGAGGAAAAGACAGTTTGCCAAACTGTTGCAATGTACTTTGTTTGAGAAGAAAGCAATGATGTGAAGTACTTGTTTCCTCAGGGGAGATTATTATCTCTGGCAGGCTTCTAAGTGATTTGTCAAAATGGAATACAAACCAAACACTGAGTCCTGTGATTCAACATTGTTACAAATGGAACAGGATACCTGCTGGGAGGCTGACTGGCTGTTTCACATGCACTTGGGCAGTATCATGGGTAATCCTCAAGGCAAAGCAAGAGATTGATATTGTTGAAGGAAAGTCTATTCTTTAAGGTCATAGCATGGGTTGCAAATAATGACCTTGATGTTCACCTGCCACCAAGAAAGAAAAAAGTGTCTTGAACGTCCTCATGTTGAGCATTTCCGTCCCAAGACCAAACCAAATGCAGGTGGTTCTAAGAAAGATGCTTTCTTCAGGCTGGAAAAACCGTGTGGACAGCTAGTTGATCACATTGCTTTCTTATTGCCTTGACACAAGGATCCATGCTAGGAAGAAGAGATGGCCACTCCACACCTTTATTTGGTAACTATCACTCAAGATATTAATGTCATGAGTGACTAGTGAAGGAGTTTTTCCAGTTTAGGACGATCAGTATTTTATTGTATGACTGGTATTCTAAATGTTCTTCAGGGAAATTGAGTAAACAGCAAAAGATAAGCATATGCTATTGTATAAATTAAAATTTAAGGGTCTGGGGAGGTGGCTCAGCAGTTAAAGTCTACCATCCAGGGTTCGATTTCCCAGTACACCTATAAAGACAGATGCACATACTGGTACATGTGTCTAGAGCGCATTTGCAGTAACAAGAGACCCTGGCAAATCCCAAGTCTTCCTCTTTCTTTCTCTCTCTCTGTTGTAAATAAATGCATAAAAATATTTTAAAATTAAAATAATTAACCTCAGCAAAATCAATACATTTCTTTAGGTACTTGAATATTTCAGTTCAGAACATTTTGTTGTCTGTGTTATTAATAATACATCTTCAATTAAACATCTCAAATTTGCCAGTTTCAAAATGTATGGAAAGCTTTTAAGTGTTTTCTCTTTTTTTGTTGTTGTTAACTGTATATTTTCCCACAACTTTCTTAGATGTTAAAATAAAAAAAATATATATCCCTGAAGAGGGTGAGAGGAAGCCTAACCCCAAGGCAAGTTGCTCTGGCCTTTAACTCCTTGTCTCCGTAATTGGTTCCTTCCCACAATGAGCTATTGATCAAAGAGACCCATGAGGTCTCCAAAACAAGACAGGCTTATGTCTAAGCTCTTGAATACCTGCCCCAGGTAAAAGATGAGTTTTTGATACCATTAGATCCCACCTCATTTTTTTTCCTTGAGGTGAGGTCTCACTCCAGGGTCTCCTGGGGCCTAGGGAGATGACCTTGGAAGTAAGGTCCCAAGTGTCCCTGTGAAGCCAGGCAAGGTGGTGTGCACCTGCAATCCCAGCATTGGGGAAACAGAGGCTGGAAGGGCTCTGAGTTTGCTGAATAGCTAGTCTATCCCGGCTGACCTAGAATTCACTCTATAGCCTCAGGGTGGCCTCAAACTCAGAGACCCTCTTCCTCTGCCATCCCAGTGCTGAGATTAAAGGTGTGCACCACCTCTTAATGGTTCCATCGTCTCCCCAGAGCAGCATGTCAGACAGAGCCTTTTGCTTTTGGGGATACTGCAGATACAAATACAACAATCTCCATCATCAATGTGTTCGGAATTCAGAGAATGGCAGGACTAAGAAATGCAGGAGGATAAAAGTTAATCTTAGAGCAAAGCACTCTAGGAGTTGGAGTGAGGGAGGCTGCAAGCCTCTTCATCAGTGTCAGAGAACTGCAAGCTTTTGTAGGAAATGTAATAAAGCATATAGAATTTCCAGATGCCATCCATTTGGACATGGAAGCTAAATTATGATGCTTTAGAAAATATACATCTCGGGACCCACACTGAATTGTTTTAGCATGCAAATAAAACTGTATTAATTGCCCTTGTTGGTAGTCGTGGGTTTCTTATAATACTTGAAAATCTGCATTTAAACTAATTGGCCTTGAACCCATTCTGACAGCATTTTAATTATTCACTAGTTAACAATAAAAATGTCTCTAAACGAATGCCTTTTCAATCCTATATACTAATTTTCTATAATATTCCTATCAACGTAATTTTCTTCTGAAAACTTTAAAACTGCTTATAACATGTTTTTATTCATAAAATAACCTTAAATTTCTATGATGGTGCATATCATCTGCATAATAAATACACATATTTTCCAAGCATTAGGTTTTCTCGGTAGTTTCTGTCCAGCTAATGTCAGTTCTTTAAAAATCAAAAGAGAAGGAAAGCAATAAAAGAAAATCTTAGTCCATACTCCATGTCAGACTATACCATGAGGAACACGAGCAAGTTTCAGAACTTCTCTGTGTCAGAGCTCAGCTCATGTCCCCATGGAAACCTTTACCACGACAAACAATCAGGAAAATAATTGAAAAGAAGAGGAAAATAAAAATACTACTATACAATAGCAGAATATGTGTGTAGCTTGGGCTCCACAGAAGAGAATGTGGGTGAAGGAATCTGGGGGAAGGAGGAGAAATCCTATGTAGGGTTAATTTGGCTTAGTTGTGCAGGAGAACTTTAGACACAGGGTCCTGATCAAGGTCAAGAGAGCTGGAGTTTTTATACCTCCCGCCCACACACGGATGGTAAGAGACATCCTAGTGGAGAAATAGGGATGCCTGTAAGTTTCCAAGTGCTGTGCTGGCAGGAGAGGCAGGTGACAGGTGCCTAAGAGAAGTCTTATCACAGAGATGTAGGTGTTGGCTCTTGGGAGTGGGCGCATATGTATGGTCTGTAGTGTGGTCGCTAGGCCAAGTCTGATCATCAAAGAGGAGTGGGGCATGGCTGGTGTCCTCTCATGGCACTGGGTTGGATGGTGTTGCAGTCAGCTTTCTAGTTGCTGCACAGGAAGAACCCAAACAAAAGCGGCTTGTTGAGGAATGGGTTTATTTGGCTTACGGACTCGAGGGGAGACTCCATTCTGGCAGAGAAAACGATGGCATGAGCAGAGGGCTGGACATCACCTCTGCCACAGCACTGCAAACAGAGGCAGGAAGGTGTGCCAAATATTAGCAAGGGGAAGCTGGCTTATAACCCCCAAAAGCCTGCCCCAACAACACAGCTCTAGTGAGGTTCTAATTCCCGAATTGCCATCAGCTGAGGATCAATCTATCAGAACACATTCAATTGTTTGTGGGGGACACCTGTATCAAACCATGACAGATGGGATTGTCAGATTAGTTATATGGTCAATTGTTGCTGCAATTGCATGTCGAAGAAAGAGCAGGTCCCCTGGGGTTAGGGAGATGACCCAGTAGGTAAGGCCCCAATTCCCAGTTTACACACAGGAAAGGCAGGGTGTGCCTGTAATCCCAGAACTGGGGAAACATGGACAGGAAAATCTCTGGGTTTGCTGAGTAGCTAGTCTAACCTAATCAGTGAGTTCTAAGCTCAGTGCAAGGCACAATCTCAGAAGGTAAGGAGGGGCTGCGAGATGGTTCAGTGATTAAAGGTGTTTGCTTGCAAAGTCTGATGACCTGGATTTGATTCCATAAAGCCAAAAGTATGGTGAGGACTGTTTACATATAACCCTTTCTCGGTCAGAATACACTTCCAGATTTCAGTAAAACACTTTGCAGTACAAATCAGGTGTTTCAATAAGAAACAAATATATCTCAATCCTTTCTGCTTGTCTGTATCTCGGGCACATATCCACACAATGACACATTAATTTCCCCCCAGGTATCTGTTGACAAGGGACCTAATTCTAATGGTGATGGAAGTATAAAATGGTGACACTTTCTCATCATCCCATTTAGGTAAAAATACGCATTGTCTCAAACTTTCTAGGTTACTGTGTCAGCTATCAGGACTAGGATGGTCTGCTGTGGTTGCTGATGGGGACTAATTTCATGCAATTTCAGATAAACTGTTCTTCCCTGTCCACACCCACCTCACTCTTTATCTGTTTATAATTGGAGCAGGTGTTAGGGAAGGGAGGGTGTAGGAGCTAGTGTGGAAGATAGTGATCCCATTTTCACGCAGAAGAGACTAACCTAGATACATGTTATTGTACTTTGAATGTGAAATGTCCCCAGAGTCGCATGTGTTTGTAATTAAGCCTCCTACTTAATCCTCAGCTGGTGGAGTCTTTGGAAAGTAGAGCCTGGTTGAAGGAGGTGTGCCACTAAGTGGGGGGGGGGGGCTTTGGATTTTATCATCCAGCCCAGTTTACCACTGCTCAGAGCTCACTCTTCTTGTTTCCTTCTGCTGCTATGTGATGATAGGAGTCAGCTTCATGTTGGTACCATGCTCTCTGCCATGGTGAAACTTACCCTCAAAACCATAAACTGGAATGAATCCCTCCCTTCCATCAGCTGTTTCTGATTGGGTGTTTTGTCCCAGCAGCAAGGAGGTAACTGCTACACATGTGTTGTGGTTAGAATCAGATATCTCCCATACCCTCATGTGCTTTGAATACTTGGTCTTCAGCTGGTGGAAATTTGGGAGGTGGAGACTTGCTGGAGGATGTGTGTTGTTGAGGATGAGTTTAGGGTGTTACAACTAGCTCCCCTTGGTAGAGATCAGCTCACTCTCCTGCTGCTATTTTCTACCTGCTGTGGCAGAGGAGATGTTTAGCCTCTGTTCATGCCATGCTTTCCCCTGCCGTCATAAAGCTTCCCCTTGAGACTTTCCTTACATCTGCTGCATTTGTTCAGGTGTTTTGTCACAGCAATGAGAAGGTAACTGTTACACACATTTATGGATTCACTGGTTGGGGAAATAATGGATTGTCACAGGACTCAGAGCATGGATGTGGTAGTTTCAATGGATGTCACCCAATAGATTTTAAGAGTTTATCAGTTTTTCTCCAGCTTCCTGGCTGGAGGAGGTGTCACCTTGGCCTGGCCTCTTAGGGTCCAGCCCTAATGTATTTCTGGGGTGGATTTGAAAGTCCAGCCATACATATGCAAAGAGCAGTCTGAGCTCAAGCCTGGAGGTCCTGCTGCTTGCTAGTTTGAGTGTTGCAGTGTGCTTGCTTTGGAGTTGCTGGATGGGATTTTTCTCTTTCTGCTTGGATCTGTGAAAGGGTGACAGTCTCTTTTGCCATTCTGGAACTTCTCCTGGATCTGTTACTTTAATAAATCTTTTCCTCCCCAAACTGTGCCTGGCGTGGAAATTCATCTGAGCTGTGTGTGGCTGACTATGACAATGGAACCAATAGATTCTAGAGGTGTTTGCAGCCTCTGGAGATGAGGCCAATGGAACAGAGAGGAAGATATCAAATGAAGAAAAACAGAATAAGAAAGCAATTGCTTCTGCTTAAAAGAAACTAGTTGAAGCAAATCTGGACACGTGACCCAGAGAAAGACCATACAGCATGCTAGGGTGCTGGGGTCAGAGCCAAGCAACAACTTTTACAGATCTTGATACTTGATAAGATTTTGAGGTGCCCAGTTACCATTCCCATGGGGGTTTACAGACATAAGCAATATTAATGCATGAATTAAGTAAAACCCAACACTTCGGAAAGTGCTTCAAACACTTTAGGAAAAATTTTGCCTTGCTTTTGTGGGTCTACTCAGCATATTCTTATTCTTAGGGTACTAAGCAAATTGCTTATAAATCAGCAGGCAGCTACAAGGCTGGGTGCCAGTCTGAGAAAACTTGTCCTTGACAATAAGAAGACTGAGCTAGTCTACCTAACTGTACCAGACATGGTAGTGTACATCTCTCATTCTTGCACTTGGGAGGCTGATAAAGGGGGACTATGGCTTTGAGGTCAACCAGGGCTACATAGGGCGACCTTGTACAAAAATTAAAAAAAAAAAACCTGATTCACTTATTCTTATATGATGACAAACACTGTGCTGCTTAGGATAGATATTGAGATGCCGTTGGAAAATGAGGGACAAGAAGCTAGAGGGCAGGTGGTGAGAACTTTTCTATTCACAAGAGAAATTGATGGCTGTCAACAAAGGAAGCTCAAATCTGCCATCAGGGGTACTTTAGGGCACCTCCCTGTGACTATACAAAGGTTGAATAAGCCATGTCCAAGGAGGGGGGGTCATATGATTCCAAATATCTGTACTTCGTGCCTATTGCAGACATTTTTAATTTTTTTAATGTCAAGGAGTGAGAGAATGGGTACACTAGGGCCTCTAGCTCCTGCAAGCTCCAGATGCCTGCACACTTTGTGCATTTGACTTTACATGGGTGCTGGGGAATTCAACCCAGATCATTTGGCTTTACAGGCAGGTAACCACTGAGAAATTTCTCCAGCTCTTATTGCAGACTTTTAATTGCTCTCCTCTGCAGGCCTTTGAGGGGTCCCAAGAGTAAGAATTAAAGTCATACATCCACCAAACAGCGATATCCCCATGTTTGTAAACTCAGGACTCTCCTCACAGTGGCTGCTCTGCTCCCAGGTACTCTTTTGGGCTTGAACTGGGGCACCCAGAATGGTACCCTTCATATAATACAGCAATAAGGTGCCATTGTACATCACTTCTGCCTCTATGCAGCTCCCACTTTTCAGATATGAACTCTCAAAATTGCCTCCACTCTACTCTCCACCTGACATGTCTCTTTCTTGGCAACAACCCATTTTTTAGACAGGGCCCTGGCTTAACTTTGGGCTTTAAAGCTATTAGCATCAAATTTAAACGTGCCTTTCTTTTTTATTACCATATATTATTTATATAAAATAATGGGTTCATGATGACTTTTTTCATACCTGTATATGATATAATTTGATATTTATCCCCTTCATCTTCTCTTGTAACCACCTTTTCCCCAGGGGTTTACCCCCTCCCATGTAGGTCCCCTTTTGTCAACTTTCATGTCTTCTTTTTAAAATCAAGATTTCACATATAAGAAAAAACATGCAATATTTGTCTTTCTGAATCTGGCTTATTTTTCACCTCCAGTTCCATCCATTTCCTGCAAATTACATAATTTCATTCATCTTTACATATGAAAAGGACTCCATTATGCATCTAAAACACATTCTTCTCCATTCATCCATTGATGGTTTTGTAGTCAGCTTTCTCTTCACTTTCACAAAGAACCCAACCAAAAGGAAGCTAATGGGAGGAATGGATTTATTTTCACTTATGGACTCGAGGGGACACTCCATGATGGCAGGGAAAATGATGGCATGAGCAAAGGAGTGGACATCACCTCCTGGCCAACATCAGGTGGACAACAGCAGCAGGAGAGTGTACCAAACACTGGCAAGGGGAAGCTGGCTTTAACACCCATATGCCCACCCCCAACAACACACCTCCAACAAGGTTCCAATGCCCAGGAGAATTGCTATCAGCTAGAGATCGAGCATTCAGAACACATTCGTTTGTGGGGGACACCTGGGTCAAACCACTACAGATGGGCATCTAGCTGATTGCATAACATGGTTATTGTGAAACATACCTTCACAATGATAATTCTTTTTCATTTTGTTTTATTGAGGTAAGGGCTTGCTCTATCCCAGGCTGACTTGGAATTCACTGTGTAGTTTCAGGGTGGCCTTGAACTCATGGCAATCCTACCTCTGCCTCTGGAGTTCTGGGATTAAAAGCATGTGCCACCACACCAGCTTCTACAATGATAAATTCTTATAAGTTCATAACCATACTTACTTGTGATTATTATATTTTTAACTTCAAAAATTACCTTAAGTGCTTTAAATCATTGCTGCTATGGCTTGGGTCTTGAGTGTTCTTCCAGTGCCCCTGTGCTTGGTTCCCAGGGAGGTGCTATGGGAACTGTATTAGTCGGGGTTTTCTATAGGAAACAGAGTTGATAGAATGGATTGTAGTAAAAGGGAATTTATTGGGGTAGCTTATGACAGTCCAATAATAGCAGTCTGCAGGCCCACTGGTGAAGAAACCAGTAGTTGTTCAGTCCATGTGGTTGGATGCCTCAGCAGTCCCAATCCAGCCCAGAAGGCCTGTTGGCTCCCTGGGAAGCAGCTGCTCTTCAGTCCACGATGTGAGGCCAAGGAAACTGGGTTCCAATGTCCAAGTAGGGCAGGAGAGCAGAATTCAAGTGCCAGTCACAAACAAGCACCAGCAGCAGGGGGGAGGAATGAAGAACTTCCTTCCCCTCAAGCTTCCTTATATTTAGTCCCCTTGGAAGGCCCACCCACTGGGGGGAAGGACTCACTCTGGAGAAGGGATCTCCTCCCTTCTCCAAAATCCCAAAAGGATATTGTCAATCCTTTCTGTAGGCAAACTCAGAGACCCGCCCAAGATTACTGTAGATTATTACATAGAACAAGTTGACAAATAAATTTAACCATCACAAATCCACCCCAAGATTACTGTGGATTATTACATAGGTTGTTGTGGTCAGCATTCTAGTTGCTGCGCAGAAAGAACCCAAGCAAAAGCTGCTTGTGGAGAAATGGGTTTATTAGGCTTATGGACTCTAGGGGAGACTCCATCCTGGCAGGGAAAATGACGGCATGAGCAGAGGGGTGGACATCACCTCCTCCACAGCACTGCAAATAACAGCAGGAAGGTGTGCCAAACACTGGCAAGGAGAAGCTGGCTTATATCCCCCATAAACCCACCCCCAACAGCACAGCTCTAGTGAGGTTCTAATTCCCGAACTGCCATCAGCTGAGGATCGTGCATTTAGAACACATTCATTTGTTTGTGGGGAACACTTGGATCAAACCATGACATAGGTCAAGTTGACAAATAAACTTAACTGTCACAGGAATCTTTGTCACTGGGGGTGTGCTCTTAAAGGTCAATTGTTAGGCCCTCAGTCTTTCTTCCTCTCTTTCCTTCACAGCTATGCAGTGAGAAGTTTTGCTCCCCTGTACATCCAGGCTGCGGTCTCTCACCATGGACCCAAAGCAATGGCAGCAGTTGATCTCAGGCCGAAACCTCTCAAACTATGAGGTAAAATGAATCTTTTCCGTTTATAAGATAATTTTTCAGGTATTTTGTACAATGATGGCAAGATGATATACACAATCACCACACACAAAGTTCTTTTGTTTTTTTTTAATTGACCCAATTTTATGGATGTTTAGCTCTGAAGCGAGCCACATCTCTGAAACTGGTTCAATCCCACTCCTCCAACACAAAAGAATCATTTCATTTTCAAGTGGGTTCTGTTTGTGGCATGGTCATATATTACTTGAACTTGAGGGAGGTTAAAGTCAGTCTACCATCACTTTCATTCAAGCATTCTCAATGATAGAAAAAGACCATTGAATTTCAGAGAGAGATTCCACAATGTTGTGTCGTGAAGATCAGAATTTCAAAGCAGTCCTCGTAAGAGAAAAGTATTTGCAGAACAACCTGCCTCTGGTGCTCTGAACACAGGCAGGATAAACCAGCTGAGGTCTAGCAAGCAAAGTGGAAAAATAGAAGTTTTCCATTTCCTGATAATGTATTCTTCAAAAGGTGTGTTGTTTCTCTGTGGCACTGGACATGCAAATGTAACAAGCCCCTTTCTGCCTCTACATAGATTTCATTTGTTTTTCAGTACACGTGCCTGGAAGTCTCAAAGGAGTTGCAATGACTCCATGTGATGTGCCTGAGCCAGATCCAGGGAAGGCTTGTGGGCTAGACCAGGCCAGGGAGGTCTGCACTAGAAATCCAGTAGAGGATGCCTTCTACATCACAACTGGAAGATTTGAAGTTACAGAGAGTAGATCATTTTCCTATGGACAAATGGTGAGTTTCCTAACACTATTACTGTCATTTATCTGGGAGAAATAATTGAGTTATTCATACTCTCCAGTTCATAGCACCTTGTCACTAACTGTGTGTGTGTGGAGTAAAGCTTTTGTTTCCTTAAGTTTTATTTCATCCATTCAACAAGTGTTTGTGAAGTTTACACCATAGGCTAGGTACTGATCTAGAGAGTAGAGATACAATATTGGATAAAAGCAGTACCTTGAGGCTGGACAGATTGCTCGATGGTTAAAGGCATTTGCTTGTAAGCCTACTGGCCTGAGTTCAATCCTCAGCACCCACAAAGAGGTGTACACATCTGTGGTCCCAATGTGCATGTGCCAATGGAGGCGGGGCCAGGAGCATTCAAAGCTGGTGGGTCAGCTAGATTGGCACCCATGCAGAGACAGATGAGAGACCCTGTCCTAAAAGGAAGATAGAAGGAGAGGACTGACACCATGAGATTGTTCTCTGACCTCCACATGTGCACCCATACATACATGCTTACACCATGTACCCATATGTGCATGTTTACATCATGCACGATAGATCGTACATGCTTACATCATGCACTTATAGATTATGCATGCTTACATCATGTCCCCATACACCATACATGCTTATGTCATACACCCAGAGATCATACATGTTTACGTCATGTCCCCATACATCATACATGCTTATATCATATCCCCACATATCATACATGCTTATGTCATACACCCAGAGATCATACATGTTTACATCATGTCCCCATACATCATATATGCTTACATCATGCAACCATACATTATACATGCTTACATCATGCACCCATACATACATGCTTACACCAATGCACCCATATGTACATGCTTATATCATGCACCCATAGATTATACATGCTTACATCATGTCCGCATACATCATACATGCTTATGTCATACACCCAGAGATCATACATACTTACGTCATGTCCCCAAACATCATACATGCTTACATCATGCACATATATACACAAAAATAAAAAATAAATTAAAAAATCTTTGCTTTTATAAAGTCACTTTCTCTCAGAGTCAGACAGGCAGTAAATAATGCAAAACACAAGCAGATCACAGAGCATATTTGAAAATGACATTTGCCATGGGAAACCTGAAAAAGTGGTTCCCAGATCAGATGTAAACAAATGCAGATTCTACAATGAGGGTGATGCCGAGCCAGGAAATGTACCCCTCAACTGGAACCTCAGAGCTGGCTACAGAAAAACAGGCTCTTCATTCCCAAGCCGCAGGGCAAACAGACATGAAAGGGAACGAGTGAGGACAGAGGGAGAAACTTGGAGACATGCTCTGTTTCAGCAATTTTTAGACTTCCAAAACGTTTTACCAGTATGCTGAAACCAGCCTTTGGATAATATTAGGAGGACATTGCCTAATCATTGACTCCAGTTACTGTCCTTTAGACCAAAATATAACTATTTTTCTTCTGTAAATTAAAGCCAGACAGTTTTAACCAGATCTTGACTTTAAGGTCTAGGCCACTGTCTCAAACTCAAAAAAGGCCTGTTTCAACTATTATTAAATGCAATGTTGATCAAAATACAGAAAGGAAAGCCCCTTCCACACCCTGCCTTTTAGTCATCAAGGGGCCTCCTTCCCTAGCCAGCTTGGGAACCACTGTTCATCCCACACCCTAGCTTATCTCTCTCTTCCACAAGCTGGGAACCCTTCACAAGCAGAAATTGAGTTTTATCATTTGGGTTTGTGGAATCTAGCATGTAAATTGTATCTCACAAGCTCATGTGTTTGGGCACTTGGTCCCCAGATAGTGGAGCTGCTTTGGGAGGTTCTGGAATCTTCAGGAGATGGAGCCTGACTTCAGGAAGTAGGTACCAGGGGGGAGGAGAGGGTATGGATTTTAAAAACCTAGTATCTGCCCAAGTCCTCTGCTTTATATTGACTGTGTGATATAACCATCTGCCTCACACTTACGCCTACCCCCTCACCTCCAGCCACTTCTGACTGCCTGCCTTCCCCACCATGATGGACTGCAACCACTCAACCAGGGAGCCAAAATAAATCCTTCTTTACTTCAGATAATTCTTTTTTTCTGGTGGGGAGGGGGACTAAACATTTATCACAGCAATAAAGGAAAATATTTAAAGAATGAATCAATGAATGTTCTTTAATACTGCTGGGACCATATTCATTGCTATTAGGTTTTGATAAGATTGATATAATATATTGATATATAGCTATATATTATGTATAATATATAGATTGATAAGGGAATAAGGAGTTGGATGTTTTTGTTAGAATAGAAATGCATAAGTAATTTAGGTGGCTCCTGCATACCATTCTTTAAATTTCTATTAAAAGGGAGTTTTTCATTTTCCCTGCATAGACTGTGTGCCTCTTGTTTCTCAGGCTTAGCTGTGAACAGAGTGACCTTTCCCCCATGATCTAATCCAACCCAACTCCAAGCTGGCTCCTGATTTGTTATTGGCATCTCACTTTCATCAGCATGTGGTGAAGTGGGATGGAACGGAGTGAAGTGAGGCGAAGAAGGGAAGACGTGGGCTGGGGAGAGCGTTCAGTGGATAAAGTGCTTATTGTGCAAGTCGGGGTTCAGATCCCAAGAACCTACGTGAAAGCCGGATGCAGTAGCAGGTGTCTGTGATCCCAGCCATGCCTTCGGTGAGAAGGAAGGTGGAGATAGAAGAATCTGCCCAAAGCTTGCAGGCTATCTGCCTGTCAGATAAAGCAGTGAACAATGAGAGATTGCCTCAAATGAGGTAGAAGGCAAGGCCCGACCCCTGCAAGTTCTCTGACCTCTATAAATGTGCTCATCCATACTAACACATATGCCCACACACATACACAAAGGAAAAATGTGAAATTACACTGGCTGCACCCATCTGAGACAGTTTGGGTGAACTAAATGTATCTACCTGTTCACCAAGATACCATCAGCCTGGTTTATATCTTTGGATTGGGGGTAGTGTGTGTAGTGTGGCACCCACATCTTCCCAACAGGAATTGCCCTTAACTAAAGGGAGCTTGCAGCCTTGGGCAAGACCTCTTAATGGGTAGCCCGTGTCCAAGAACCCATTAGTGTGGGAGCAAAGGTCTTGGCCTCTTTGCCTCATTTGGACATCTTAAAATGGCCATTCAAAGTTCAAAGCTTCTGGTGGGAGTGATAAGTAGTTGTACTTTCATGTGATGGGTGTGTGTGTGTGTGTGTGTGTGTGTGTGTGTGTGTGTGTGTGTGTGTGTTTGATGTTTGGGAACCAGATCTTGCTATGCTGGCCTCAAACTCACAATTCTTCTGCCTCTGCTTCGATTATAGGTGTGTACCATCACACCCACCTATATCTCTATTTTTGCACACACACACACACCTTATAATACATCACAACTTTACTTCTCCTGCTGCAAACCTGTGAATCTCTCATATCTTTACCGATGTTTGGAAGATAAACTTCCAAGAAGCATCTTGCATGCAGCTCTCCATCTCATCACCTGGAAACGTGTCTTGGAAAGAGAGTTACCTGAAACACTCCAGGACCCCTCCTGTGGCTAAATCTGGCTTCAGATCTTAGCCATGGTGGTTAGTGTCAGATCCTCATGAAGACTGTGCCTGTCCCTTCCGCAACAGTTAGATCCTGTTCGCCTACTTTAACCTGATACACCAATAGAGCCTTTCTTAAGCACCACCATCACCTGTAGGGTTTTGAAGATCCCACGAGGCCAATAACTCCACCTCTGCTCCCTGGTTACTAACAGAACTGGACAGTCAGGCCCTTCGGATGCAGATTTGACCATCTCGCTACCAGTTGAGGTTCAACAGCTTTCTTAATTAACATCAGTCGTAACTAAATTGAAGACAACTCCTTGGATCATTTCAAGACTCTTTCTCCTTCCCTAACGACTACCTTCCTTGACTGAGTTCACAGGAGGTAAATCCAACCTCCTTCCTCAATGCATTTACATATTGTAACGGGAATTGGGCACAGTTGGTGAACACTCAGGGCTTCAGTGCTGCCCTTCCCCCTGAGTTCATGTCTCGAAATGCCAAAGAATTGGACATCTTCTGACAGAAAGCATTTTATTATCACACACATTTATTCTAGATTAGAGTCAGTTTAAGGGAAGGGAGAATGAGACAGGGGAGCAGCCCAGTCACCAGGTGGAGAGAAAACGTGGAGAGTTTTAACAGAATTTATGCTGTTTAGCTAAATAAGCAGAAAGGGGAAAGATGAGAAGGAAAGATTGAGGTGGAAGAGAAATCCTGCCCCACCCCCACCAGGGAGACCTTACCCGTCCCTAGAGAGTCAGACGTCCTTCTTCTAGGTCCCCATGTGGAAAAAGAAGGAACCTTTGTCCTAGGGAAGTTAATTTTAAGGTCCCCCAGGTGAGTCAGAGAGATAGCTGATTGGTCTATATCTGACCAATCAGTTTTAGCACCTAGGTTTTAGTTCTAGCTAGACACCTCCCACTCAAGGGGCGGGTGTCTATGGAGGTGCCTGAACTGTCACAGTATGATGTTTTGGTATAACATGTATTTTTAAGTTATTTTTCACAAAATATTACTCCCAATATATCTGGTGAGAATTTTTTTCATTTAGTATGTGAAGCATGTATTTCTGCATACATAAACCCATATGAATCAGAGATCAAAGAGCTAGATTTTCCCATGCATAAATAGTGTTTGAAAAATAAAACGGCAGGTTAAATCCTTTGAGTTGATTTAAATTTTAGAAGCTTATCAGACAGCACAGAAATAAGAGCACAGATAAGTTTCATAATGTTAGTCACATATTGTTTAATGTAAATAAAATATTTCTTTAAAATATTTTTATCAATACCATATTGGATAAACTATTGATGAAACATTGATAAAAGTATGCAGTTATGAAATGATGCCATAAAAGTACACTTATAATATGGAAAGATGTCTATATAACAAAGTCAATCAAGTTGGAAGCATCCAGCTAGCTCAGTCAGTAGAGCATGAAACTCTTTTTTAAAAAAATATTTTGTTGATTCATTTTCAAGCAAAGAGATACAGAGAGAGAGAGAGAGAGAGAGAGAGAGAGAGAGAGAGAGTGCACCAGGGCCACCACCTGGGTGGGTCTGGCTTATGTGGGTCCTGGGGAATTGAACCTAGGGCCTTAGGCACTGGAGGCAAGTGCCTTAACCGCTGAGCCATCTCTCCAGCCTGAAACTCTTTTTTTAAAAAAAATTTGCATTTATTTATTTGCAAGCAGAGAGAGATAGAGAGTAGAGGGAAACACAAAGAATGGGTGCACCAGGACCTCCAGCTGCTGCAAACGGACTCCAGATGCATGCACCACTTTGTGCATCTGGCATTAACATGGTACTGGGGAATCAAACCCAGGTTGTTAGGCTTTACAGGTGAGCGCCTTAACCACTGAGCCATCTCTCCAACTCCAATTATGAGACTCTTACACATCAAGTTATTGAACAATAGAAAAGCTATGATCCATTCATCCGAGCCATATTTGATACAGATACCGAGATGGCCAGAAAGATCATGTTCTCAATGATTTCCTCCTAATTGCAGATGATAGGGACACATTTAAAAAAATAGTGTCCGTTTTTAAGATACATGCAAGAAGAAATTTATTTTACTTAGAACTTTTCCTCCTAACAATCCCTCTTTCTCCCTGCCATTTTTCCATTCCCCTTTTCCTACGTGCTCTAGAAGAAGGGAGCTAGTGTTCATAGCAGCATCACTCATGGTAACCAGAAAATGGAAGCAACCCACGTGTCAATCAAGACATTTCTGGAAAACAAAGGAGTGGAATATACATGCACTAGCATATTGATCAGCTCTAAAAAGGAAGAGAGTCCTGAGGACTAAACCTTGAGGATGTATTAAGCAAAATGTGTTGGTTAGAAATACGCAAGTGCTGTACAGTCACTTATATGAGATACTTTGAGAAGTCAATATCATCAACAGGAAGTAGGTTAGCAGTGACTGGGGTGAGAGGCTAATAGATAAAGTCTCTGCTTGCTGAGGTAAAAGGAATTCCAGAAATAGCTGCTGGTGGTGTTTAGCCTGTGTGAATATACTTAATACCACTGAACCTAACACTTTAAAGTGGTAAATTTTGTTATATTTTATCACAATTTAAAAATAAAGTTTCTCAACCATAAAGAAGACAAGCATCTGAATTTTTAAATTTATATCTCACTGGAGAACCAAAGACCTTGAACACTGCCTGGCTGGGGCCTGGGGGAGAGAAGACAGTAACTTGACCTTGGGTGTCTCCTGGAGGAAGCATCCTTTGGCATTCTTAGTTCCCAGAGGAGGCAAGAACAATGGTAGCTCTGTTCAGTGTGTGAAGAGCCCAGCTGTAACAGGGAGAAAGGGAAAAGGCAAAAATCAACACAGGGGAGAGAAAGGTGCTGGTGTATTGTTCCCTGGATCCCTGTCCAGGTATTTCTCCCTGTACAGGAAAGGGGGTACAGACACACAGATCTCACCCTCAAAATTTAGATAATGGTGAGGACACAGAGAAATACTCCTACAACCCCTGCCCTCAAGGTCATTCCCCACTGTGAATTAACATGGGATGATGCCCAAATCCAACAACATGCAGCTACCCTGAAAAGACTCATGATTGTGGTAGTTTGACTGAATGTCCCCCAATAGATTCAAAAGTTTTTCTCCAGCTGCCTGGCTGCAGGAGGTGTCACCTAGGTGATTCTGGGGTGGATGTGAAATTCCAGCAATAC
>PVHP010003606.1:63003-76830 GCA_004024765.1 Zapus hudsonius
AGTCAGCTTTCTAGTTGCTGCGCAGAGAGAACCCAAGCAAAAGCGGCTTGTAGAGGAATGGGTTTATTTGGCTTACAGACTCGAGGGGAGACTCCATTCTGGCAGGGAAAACGATGGCATGAGCAGAGGGCTGGACATCACCTCTGCCACAGCACTGCAAACAGCGGCAGGAAGGTGTGCCAAACACTGGCAAGGGGAAACTGGCTTATAACCCCATAAGCCCACCCCCAACAACACAGCTCTAATGAGGTTCTAATTCCCGAATTGCCATCAGCTGAGGATCGATCTATCAGAACACATTCAATTGTTTGTGGGGGACACCTGTATCAAACCATGACAAAGAGCCATGGTGGGGGAGAATATCCAGAGACATAGCCCCCCTCAGTAACAACACACAAGGGGGGGGAAACGGGGTTGACTCTTAGGCTATCAATAACCTCCTACCCCATGGACTGATCCAGTTTGCCCGGGTACCCAGCTGATTTGGGACAGGGAAGAGGGACATTGGGGAACTCAGGGAACTGGGGACATCAACACATTATTTGTCCATTCAGTGTATGTAAAAATGGAAAATAAGGATATATTTTATAAAATAAAAAAGGCAAGCACTAACAATCAATCAATCAATAAATAAATCAATATTTTCCTCCCAAAACTGTGCCTGGTTTGGAGATTCATCCCAGTGGCGTGTGGCTGACTACAACACTGATCATGGTGTCCTTCAGGTTGATACCCAGTGGGGCAAGTTTTACGTATCAGGAGGTGACAGGAAGATAGAATGTGAAAATCATCCTTTGTGCAATGGGAGAACATACAACATGGAGCCTAAATATTAGAAAAAGTCGCTCAATTTCAAATGTCAGGAAGCCAGCAGGAAAGCCTGTCATCAAAGGACATGGAACACAGTAAGTCTAGAGCCCAGATCATGGAAATGCCACTTTCTCCATTATGGTGTGGGCCTCCTTCACAGGTTCATATGGCTGAACATTTGGTCCTTAGCTGGTGGTGCTTTTGAGGGGGTAGTTATGGAAGCCAGAGGTGTTTTGTTTTTTTTTTAAAAAAACAGACTGGTGGTAGGTCACAGGGACCAGGCTCTAATACATCTGCCCATGTATAGATCCATGGTTCTACATGTTGGCCAAGAGGTTTGTCATGAACTTCATGCCTTCCTCACTATGGTGGACTGAAACATGAACCAAAAGAAACCTCTCCTTCCTGAGTTTGTTTCTCTTGGGTATTTTGTCCCAAGGATAAGAAGTCACTGATGCACACGTGGAAACACCATCTCCTCTTTCCCATGGTTTTGGAAGAATCACTGGAATGATTCTGCTGGTCTTCTTCCCTTTGCCTAGTTCCAAAGGAAATCTCTGCTCTGCAACATTTTGAGTCTACCAACCTGGAATGATTGGAGCTTCCAAGAAAAGTTGGGGCCCTGTAAGCTGGACCAGAAGACAAAATCAAGATTCAGTGTTGCCTTTCTTTGGTGTCTCTAACGTGACAATGAGTCTATGCTTGGATGTCATGTGCCTTCATAGCAAAGACCACCAGAAAGGTTCATGGAGACTTTTTAGAGTTAAATAATATAGCTTTATATAAAGTTGTAGGTATTTGTAAAGGATGTCATTTGCTCAGGATGGTGTTGAATGGCAAGAAATTGGAGAACCCGTACCTAATATGTGTGAAGCTATCATCACCACACCAAAAAGAAATAAATAAAATGATACATTCATGCATACATAAATCATTCTTTGGATCCCATGAAAGGATAAAGGAAAACTAAAGAGAGATTTGGGACTGGGTCAAACTAGAAAATCTTCAGCATAGAAGGATCTTTAAGACACAAGAGAACAGAGTAGGTTGTCAAACTCAACTACCATGTCTCGTGCAGACCTCTCAGCCCTGGGTTTTTGCCAAGAACCAGTTCTAAGCAGAACCAGATATTGAACAGCCACAGCCAAACAAACAAGGATGCTCAGGATTAAATTAACATAGCCGAGTATGTTACTGAGAATGAGCAAGTGGAAAAAATATACAAAATAATGACATAAGTTGACTGAACTTTCATTTGGATCAAAATCCTTCTAAGTTTTTCATACCCTTTCCTTAAAATTTGACTCAGTCTCTGTTTCAAATTCTATCATCTCCTCATAACTTGTTCAAGACTAGAGCAGGGGTTCGGAAGGTAAGTTGGTGACACAGTGCTTGCTTAGCAAACACAAGGACCTGGTTAGATCCCTGGCACACAAAGATAAAAATCTAGTAGTTTAGTTGTTGTCTTATTTTTCTTTTCCATAAAAAAATAAAAGCTATCACATGCCTTTTCCAAATCAAAAAGATTCTCTACCACATCTGGTTAAGGAAAATTTCTCCCATATTGTTCTTTTTTAAATTTTTTATTTATTTGCAGAGAGAGAGAGAGAGAGAGAGAGAGAGAGAGAGAGAGAATGGGCACACCAGGGCCTCTAGCCATTGCAAATGAACTTCAGTTGCATTGCCACTGTGCATCTGGCTTCATGTGGGTACTAGGGAATCGAACTCCCATCATTAGTTTTAGCAGGCAAGCGCCTTATTGTTTTTTATATATAGTTGTAGATCTCTGACTTTAGTTCACATCTATAGTGATTTGCCAATTCACCTTAACTTTCTATATTTCACTTGGGAATGTGATGGGTCAGACAGCTCCATAGACCCCTCCCCTTGAGTGGGAGGTTTCTCTAGCCAGAGCCCAAACCTAGGCATTAAAACTGATTGGTCAGGTATGACCCAACCACCTGTCACCCTGCCCACCTAGGGCAGAAAATACTGACTGAACAGTTAATCCACCCTCTCTACCTCACATGGCAGGCCAGCAGAAGGGCTTCTAAATCTCCAGGCCTTAGAAAGGTAAGGCCTTCCCCCACCCCAGCATAATGGCTGGGGTGAGGGAAGGCTCCAGATTTTTCCCACATGAACCTTTCCTTCTCATGATGGGACTCTCTGTTATCTTTTCTGCTGCTTGTTTAGCTGAACAGCATAAATCCTGTTAAACTCTCCACGTTTTTCTCCCCACACTGGTAGCTGGAGAACTGTGTAACTCCCCATAATAAAGTCTCCCACTATACTTTAATATCTTGTTGTCTATGATTTTAATTCTTTAACTTTGTAGACAAGAATTCAGGTACTCCTTAAATTTTGGGGTGCATTAGAATTTTTGCTGGGCGTTAACTAAATTCTAACCCCCAGCTTATCCCACTACAGGAAGGGTTTAATCTAACTGGTTGCTAACTAGATTGATTGTTATCTTTCTTTCAACACCTTTTAACATTTTTTTTTGCTTGCTATAGTTCTGTTTAAATGGTTTATCTCCTCTCGATTTAATTTTGGCAGGTCATATACATCAAGGAAACCATCCATTTCTTTCAGATTTTCAAACTTGGTGGAGTATATGTTCTTAAAGTATGTCCTTCTGATTCTCTGAATTTCATTGGTGTCTGTTCTAATGTTGCCATTGTAATCCCCTGCAGGTAGTCCAAGTCTCACCGGACAGCAGGAGAAAGGGCTCCATTGGGGAGAGGTGAGGCAGACAGTCGGACAGACACATACAACCAGGAGAAATGTCTGGCAAATCTCCTTTTATTCTAGCACCCAAAGCCCTTTTATAACCTGAGGCTGCATTGTCCTGCCTATTCCTCTTAAGCAATAGGATTTAAACTTTTTGGCGGGAGCCAATCAGCAAAGTACAGCAGAGCAAAGTATGCCTCCCTAGGGAACATTGTTTTACAGCCAATCAGCAGGGTATTTGGTTACAGTAAAGTGAAACCTAACAAGCAGGAACAAAGCCTACCAGCCACATGGAACTCAGGAAGCAGGAACACAGCATATTCTAAAACTTAGCTTAAGGTTGCTCAGTCAGGCTGGGGCCCAACAGTTGTGGAAAGTCCTTATTTCTCCTTCAGTTGTGATGGATAGCTTTGCCAGATATAGTAATCTTGGCTGACAGTTGTTATCGTTCAGGACTTGAAATATGTCACCCCAAGCCCTTCTGGCTTTTAAAGTTTGTGTTGAGTAATCTGCAGTTATTCTAATAGGTTTGCCTTTATAAGTTATCTGCCGCTTCTCTCTTACTGCCTTCCAAATATTTTCTTTGCTCTCTGCATTCAGTAGTTTAATTATAATATGGCATGTAGAGGTTCTTTCCTGGTTTTGTGTGTTTGGTGTTCTGAATACTTCTTGTATATACATTGGTACCACTTTTCCTATGTGAGGGAAATTCTCTTCTATGATTTTGTTGAAACTATCTACCATGCCTGAGAGTGAAATTTTCCTTCAGCTATTCCCTGAATTCTTTTTTAAAAAATATTTTATTTATTCATTTTTCAAGCAGAGAGATACAGAGAGAGAGAAAGAGAGATAGAGAGAGCACCAGGGCCACCACCTTGTGGGTCTGGCTTATGTGGGTCCTGGGGAATTGAACCGGGGGTCTTAGGCACTGGAGGCAAGTGCCTTAACCTCTGAGCCATCTCTACAGCCCTATACCCTGAATTCTTATGTTTGATCTCTTCATACTGTCCCGAATGTCTTGAGATTCCTAATGATAATTTCCTATTAGTCTGTCCCTCTCTTTGTTGGACTGTTCCATTTCTGCCACCTTGTCTTCCAGATTAGAATTTCTGTCCTCTCCTTGATCCCTTCTATTGGTGAGACTTTCTATAAAGTTTTGTATTTCACTCACTGTGTTTTTTCATTTCTAGCAATTCTGATTAGAATTTCTTTATTATTTCTATTTCCTTACTTGTATCTTGTATCGGCTTTCTTATTTCCTTAAGTTGGTTTTCTGTGTTCTCCTTCTGGAGTTTGTTTTCTTCTTTGATTCCTTTATAACATATAAAAATCATTTGTTTGAATTCTTTGTCAGGTATTTCATCTAACCCAGACTCACTGAAGGTCGTATCTGATGGATCTATAGTTTCTGGTGGAATTATATTATCTTGAATTTTTGTGTCTCTTGAATTATAATGTAGAGATTTTTGCATCTTGAATTAATTCAATGCTTGGGTTTCCTAATTGTCTGCTGTATTCTTTGACATGTGGACCAGCATTTATGTGTCTTCAAGGTGGGAGCCTAATGTGCCAGGTGTGTCTCCCAAAGTGGCCACAGAAGTAACCCATAGTTGTGGTTGCCCATTTTGTAAACATTCTAGTAGGCTAGAAGCAAAATACAGCTCTAATATGCTAATGGGGGATATACACACATAAACCAAACCTGCACAGTGTATTTATGCAAGGGCAGGGATTAAACAGGTAATGTAAACAAAGACAAAGTACCTACCGGTGTGTGTTGACTCCAGCCCTTAATCCTTTTAACTGGAAGGCTGAGGTAACTGCCTTATGCTGAGTTCCAGGTCCACCTGGGACCCAGTGAAACCCCAGCCCCCAAGAAAGACAGGATAGGAAGACAAGAGGACACTGTAAATCCAGAAATATCAAATGTGACAAATTCCCTTTCAAGACCTAGCTTATTTAAGAATCCATCAGCTCTGGTGGGCCCTGTTCCCTCTAGGTTTGGCTCTGCTCTCACCCAAGCTGAGCCTGAGTCTGGCTCCCTCCCTGTTGAGCTGTGGGCTGTCTGGGTCTCGAATCCACTGCCCAGATCTGCTGTGCTGGTGGTTCCAGGTACTGGTTACTTACTTGCTTAATCTAACTAGTTACTAACTGGAACCATTGTTAGCTTTTTTTCAAAACCATTTAACATTTTTTTTAGCTAAATGGGAGCAGTTAATCTAAGTTCAAATAGATTCACACACTCCTGGAACAGAGGGCCTGCTAAGGCCAGGCCCTATTGAACTCATTGAGCTGTAGCTTCTTGTCCTTCCTTGCTGGATGCAGTCCATAGCCACGCCAAGAGTAACAGCAGAAGGCAGAGGGTGATAAGGGCCAGGGGCTTCGTGGAGGAGGAGACCACAGCACGGCAGGAACGGGAACAAGCTTCAGTCTGTGACCCTGGAGCTCAGTTCTCAGCGTGGGTATGATTCCACTAGGCCAAACTGAGATGGCAGGAAGGTCATCAGTCTGCAAAACACCCACACAAAAGAAAACAGGCAGAACCCTGGGTGTGTACAGGAACAGCCTATAGGTCAGTTTGGCTGGAATGCAGAGTATTCCTGGAAAATCAGGGAAAGAAATGGCAAGAAAGACAGGAAAAACAGGTAAAGCTTTCCTGTAAGTGGGTTTGGAGGAGCCTGAGAACTCTCTAAGTGATGCGAGCAGAGGAAGGGAATGCTGAAATGTGATAGCTGATCGATTGCTTCATGCTGTGTTTACAAAATGATGGGCTAAGAGGTTGCAGATGAGAGTCAGAAATCAACAGCTGTGGGCTGGGGACATAGCCCAGCGGTAGCCCTGGGTTTGAGCCACAGTGAGCACAAAAACATATCAGCATCAGGGACTGAGCAGAGGGAAGATGGTTCTTCAGGCTGCTTCACAGGTCTGTTGACCCAAGGCCAAGGCTTAGGCTACTAACCTCCCTGGGATCATTAAACCAGGGCCCCTTGTGCTAATTCCATGCTCATCAATATTAACCATGCCCATTTCACCATGGTTGCCAATGCCTGTAAAACGAACTCCAAACTCTGGCAGGGCATAGGAGGCAATGCACACAGACCCAAATCCAGCCTTCCTCTCCATAGCTCCGCTCTTGAATCTCTTCCTGTTTGTAAATCACAGCAGAAGTGAAGGAGGTGGGACCTTACACTTGACCTGGAGGCAGACTGTGAAGCTCCAGAGAAAAAGGTCAAGGGGACTAGAAAGACTACTCAGAGGTTAAAGGTACTTGCTTGCAAAACCTGACAGCCCAAGCTCAATTTCCCAGTACCCACATAAAGCCATATGCACAAAGTGGCACATGCATCTGGAGTCTGTTTGCAGTGGTAGGGGGCTCTGGTGCACCCACTTTCTCTCTCATTCTCTCTCTCTTTTTCTCAAATAAATAAATAAATAAATAAATAAATAAATAAATAAATAAATAAATAAATAAATAAATAAAGATACTAACAAAAGAGACAGATGTTGAATACAATAACAGGCAGATGGGTTTATGTAATACCATGCGGAGGAGGCAAATTCCAGAGCATTGTCCCAAGGACTTCTTTACAGGGGTGTAACAAAACAACTCGATGTTGTGAGGTACTGAGGAATGAATGTCTATGATCTCATTTATGGATGGGGAGCGAACAATTTACAGAGGATCAATGTCTTTCCAAGAATCCACTTTTGCATATTTCTCTCCCTAACCTGCACATTTTCCATTCTTCACCTGCTTGCCCAGGCCTTTGTCTTTCTACCACACTTAAAAAATTTATATTTTATTTATTTATTTGCAAACAGAGAGAGGGGTGAGGAAGAGAATGAGTGTGCCAGGTCTTTTGCCTCTGCAAATGAACTCTCCAGATGCATGTATCACTTTGTGCATCTGGCTTTACATGGGCACTGGGGAATTGAACTGTGGCCATAAAGCTTTGTAAGCAAGCACTTATGACCTCAGAGTACCTCTTCAGCCCCTAAACCATGCTTTTACATAATGAAGTTTTGCTTTACTATCCCTGACAGATCTTCCCCTAAGGTTGCAAAGTGCTTTGTATATATTAGCGTAGCCAAAGAAACAATCTTTTAACTGGAAGTTGGTACCTAGATTTTACCAAATATGGGGTGTAGAGTATTTCAAATAAGTACTGCTTGGGGAAATCTGGTTCAGGAGTTTACTGTTTTTTAAGCATTCTGTATAGTCTCATGGTTTCTGTCTTTCTGTTCCAGGGGCCTGAAGAACAGGAACTTCATTACACCCATCTTTGCTGTTATTCCTGCATCTGTTATGTGCCCCACAGATGGCAAATATTTATGGAACTAATGACCCATATACATTTTTATCTTTAAACTATATTTTTATAGAAATAGAAACATATTATTCCATTTTCTAGTTTGTATTTCATGCTATGCCTAATGTACAAGATAAAACTCTTTTAAAGCTCAAAATAAGGGTGTTTTGAGTAGTTTTTTTTTTCACTCATAGGCCTGATGCTCTTCCATTCTTATTTTTTCCTTAACAAGAATCAGGATCAAGCTCTGCTTTTATTTATTTAATTATATTTTGATTTTGATTTTTTTGAGTTAGGGTCTTGCTCTAGCCCAGGCTGACTTGGAATTCATTATATAGTCTCAGGCTAGCCTCGAACTCACACCTCTGCCTCCTGAGTGCTGTGATTAAAGGTGTGCACCACGATGCCCAGCAACCTCTGCTTTGAAAAACAGCATCCCTCTCTGCCACTCAGCCCAGCTTCCTGCAGGCAGGCAGAGCTGGGATGGGAGAAGGAACGGAGGTGAATTGGCCAAATCACTTCAGAGTTTAACTAAGATCCAGAAATGAATCTCATTGAGAGCAACAAATAGAAGAAGAGAAAGAAACAAGCAAACAGCGGGGGTTGACAGCAGGCAAGGCCCAGGCTGAGGGGGACAGCTCAGAAGTCAATCCTACTGTGTGCCAGATGCCCTCTTTCCTGAGGTGCTTAGAACACCATGGAGGTCCATGCCTGTTTCCATTCATGTGTGCCCTCTCCACACTCAGCTCTGCTCTAGCTCCTGGCACTGAATTCACATTCCACCTGCAAGGAGGAGAGGAGAAGAGAGGAGGGGAGGGGAGGGGCAAACAAAAACACTAAAAGGTATATATTCCTTTCATTGTAGGGACAAACCCCAGAGATTGCATATACATCTGTAATAACGTCTGCTGATATCCTATTGGTCAGAACTCAGTCACATGATCCTCCCATCTTCAAGGGACTCTGGGAAATGTGGTCCTCAGCAGAGTGGCTCATGGCAAACAAGAACAGATACCAGAGGGACTTGTTCTGTGCTGAAGGCGGTCAGGCTCTCTCCTGGGTCCTTGTGGAATCTAGCACTGTCTAGTTCTACCCAGAACTGGAAGCTCTTTCGAGAGTGATGAGAGGGGCCAGGGTACATTTGACTTTATCTAGGACTGAGGATCTCCTAATGTGTACACTGTGGACCAGGCCTAAAGGGAGATTAATAAATTTGGGGAAAGCCTGGATAAAACACATAAGAAAGGATGCTTCATAAAGTACTTTTAAATGTTATAACTCTCCTAGACGGACACCATGTGACCTTAGAAACCTTGTTCAGTAGTATATCCTTCACTGAAGACCAGCTCATGACAATGGTGTTTCCTGAACCATCACTCCTACAGTCTCACAGGAGGCTGTCTTCCCGCTCTCTCCTCTTCTATTTCGGCTTTGTCTCCTGTCTGTTGCCTGAATTGTGTGCCTGAAACCAAGCAGCTCTGCCTGATACACTCCCAGCAATGCTAAACCAGCAAAGAAAAGATAGTGGGCAGGTATGGCCAACTAATTTTTTTATAAGGATGTTAAGATCACTGAATGGGAAAATAATGATTTGTATAAGTGTTACTAAGCAAACTGGATAGCTAAATACACAAGAATTGATTTGAAGCTATATATACATATGTATATGTTTATATACAACAAAAATAAGAAGAAATAGATCAAAGACCTAAATGTAAGAGCTAACACTATAAAGCTCTTAAAAGTTATGGAGAATAATGTGCATATTGGATTAGCAATCATTTTATGGATATGGTGCCAAAGCATAGGCAAAATGGCTACATTAGCCATCATCATAGTATCATCAAATTAAAACCTTTTTTAGAAAAACTTTTTTTACTGCTTCCATAATTGTAGGCAATAAAACCATGATAACTCCACCCCCATCTTCCCCCTCTCAAATCCACCTTCTATAATGTCCCTTCCCCCTCTCAGTTGGTCTCTACTGTGTTTCCATAACCATTCCTCCAAATGTTAAACATAAAATTACCACATAATCCATCATTTCTACTTTTAGGTACATTCCCAAAACAATTCAGATCAGAAACTCAGATGCTTGCACACTGTCATGGTTTAATCCCGGTGTCCCCCACAAACAAATGAATGTGTTCTGAGTGATTGATCCTCAGCTGATGGCAGTTTGAGTTTTACAACCTCACTGGAGCTGTGTTCTTGTGGTCTTATGGAGTTATAAGCCAGCTTCCTGCTGCTGTTTGCAGTGCTGTGGCGAGGTGATGTCCACCCCTCTGCTCATGCCATCATTTTCCCTGCCAGGATGGAGTCTCCCCTCAAGTCGTTAGCCTAATAAACCCATTCCTCCACAAGCCGCTTTTGCTTGAGTTCTTTCTGAGCAGCAACAGAGAAAGTTGACTACAACACACATCAATGACCACAGTAGCAGAAATCACAGTAACCAAAATTTAAAAGCAATCAGTAGAAAAATGCAGTGGAGATGATGTAACATTATTGTGTCTTAGAAAGAAGTGCATTTCTGACATAGGCTACCATGAAAACATTATGGTAAGTGAAATAAGTCCAACAGGAAAGGACAAATATATGGCTCCATTCACATGAGGTAACTTCACAGACACAAAGAATAGAGTTGATCAGGGACTGAAAGAAGAGTAATGGAAAATTCTTATAATACAAATCCAATGTTTTTATTTGTCAGGATGAAAATATTCTAAAAATTATAGTGGTAATTGTGACACAGTAATATGAATGTACTTGCTGCAACTGAATTATATAATAAAAATGGCTAAAATGATAAATGTCATGTTGTTTATGTCTTAGGCAATAGGAATACTAGGGCTAGAGAGATTGCTCAGTGGTTAAGGCACTTGCCTGCAAAGCCTAATGAGCCAGGTACCAATTCTCCAGTACCCACATAAAGCACAAGTGGTGCATGCATTTGGAGTTTGTTTGCTGTGGCTAGAGGCCTTGGTGTGCCCATTCTCTATGTCTCTCTTTGTGTGTTTGCCAATTAATAAAGAAAATATTTCAAAAAGAAAAATTTGAAAAAGGAACACTCTACACACATGCACACGCCAAAAATAAAAAAAGAAAATAGTGTAAGTCATATGTTCAGTGTTTGTATGAGATATGAGTGCATAAACCAAAAAAAAAGTCTCATGTGTCAAGGCAGGGATTTGGTTGTTTTTGTCATTCTTTTGTGTGTATGTGTGTGTATGAGTACACTCCTGCCATGGTGCACGTTTGCAGACCAGAGGACAATCTGGAGATGTCAGTCTTCTCCTTCCATCTTGTTTAAGCACCATCTCCCTTGCTGTTTGCTGCTGTGAAGAGCCAACTAGCTAGCCTGCAAGCCTGGAGAGGCTCCTGGCTCTACCGCCCATTGCCAGAGGAGGTTTGTTAGGATTATAGAGGTGTGTTCTCCAGTTTGCCCATCTCCCAGCTCCAGGAGATTTATTCAGAGAGATGCATCATGATGTGATTTCATCCTTGTGTGACTATAGTAGAAAGTACTTCTACAAACCCCTAGAGGATAGAGCCTCCACACACCAAGGCCATGCAAAAAATATATATCGTATGTATGCGTATATATGTATGAATATACACATATATCATATGTAGGCACATATGCATACATATGGTGTATATCATACACACTTATGCACACATGAAAATAAATTCTATAGCTCATTGCTCACAAGGCCGTGATGGACACAATAACTCAAGATTACATTAAGTGGAATATAAAATCCTGCACTCAGGAGACGTAGTTACTATGAGATGTGGGAAGCTGCTCCTGAGGAACAGGGCGTCCTGGTTCACAGTCGACCTCTCTTCGTTGGTTTTATTTGTATCCTGTGTGCAGGCATGTGTGTGCGTGAGAGAGTGCAGGCACATGCTGCATGTACATATGGAGGCCAGAGGACATTCAACTTTTCATCCGCATTTTAAGCAGGGCTCCTCTGGGTCTCTGCTATGGTTCCTCTTTGCTGTGCTCACCAGGAGCTCTCAGGAAATTCTCCTGTCTCCTCCCATCTTGCAGGCAGAATGCCAGGATTACAGAAGCCACCAAGGTCTGAGGATCCATCTCAGGCACTCAGGCTTGAGGCACCAGTGTATCCACTTAGCATCACCCTAAATCCGCAATAAACTTTTATTTCTCTAAGTAGAAGGGATACACACGAAAATAACAATACAATATAGTAAATGCTTAAGGCAGTAATAGTCTTGGGCACTGGACATACGGTTGCTTCACACCAGCACAGCACAGGTTTGCTCTATGATTAATGCACTGCGCTATGACATCACGAAGGCTATGATGTCACTGGCAAGCTTTCAGCTCCTTTCTCATCTTACGGGATGACTGTCACATGCGTGCTCCATCACTGATACAATATAGCTAGGTGATGTAGGGGGGCATGAACTCATCATTTAGAGATTTGGGTGTACCCAAGGAACTAAAAGCAGCGTGTGGCTGGCAAGGATGTCAGAGCACCACAGGGCTGTTTCTCGCCAGGAGATCTTTGATTATTTTCAGTTGTGAAAGATGGGCCCCTGCCCCAGAGACAGCGCCTGTGAGAGCCAGTGGCTCCTGACTCAGGATGTCCCCGGTCTCAACGCTGCTCAGGAATTCCAGGAGGCCTTTAGCACACTCCAAAGTACCTTACCTATCAGAGGTGGTGGAGAAAGACTGCCCTTTGCAAATGGGTGTCGAGTGGCCCAGAATGAGAGGAGGTCACATGCCCCAGGACCAGTCCTTCTCAAGAGCCCACTTCTGCTTCTTCCAGACCAATCTATGCTCTGAATCTCCACTGAAGCTTTTGCCCAGTTCCTCTTAGTCTGGTGTCTTTAAAATGGATATTTTCCCCCAAACATTTGGACCTGGTCTATTTTCCAAAAACTCACCTGGCCAAATTGAAAGTCAAAGAACTTGATCTAGTACTAAACAATTCTGTTCAACCCTCCTCATCTTCAAAACACATGTGCACCCCCATCCCCACACACATACCAGCACCTGCTTCAGCACCATAGTTCCCCTTTCTTCTACCAAGGAATGTTTGGGTTCCTTTCCAGGGCATGTGGTGATCCCAGGAATGACTCCCCTTCATGTCTTTGCAGCTGGTTTTTCTGGCACTGTGGTTCCCATCCTTTCCTCCTGAAGGTGTGTGAATTCCCTTCCTCCATGCTTTCTTCTTCCTGTTCTTCTGAAGTAGCCTGAGTCCTGCTAGAACGCCACTTTCCCACAGGAAGACTCTCTGTCTGCCTGATATCCTTTTCCTGCCTCCCCTGTGCCTGAACACTCTCTTTTTCCTCCCACAGACTGTCCCATCGCAGCCTCGCTCCTGCCTGGTTCTTCAGTGTCCAGGCAACAAAAAGATGCAAATAGCATCCAGGCAAAGAGAAGAGGTGTGAAGATAAGACATGATTAATTACCAGCTGCTTTGTGCAGACAGTAATTGCCACCGGAGGTCAGAGGTGAACCATACTAATGAGCCATGTCTTTCTCCCACCAGCACCGCTCATTTTGCTGCTGCTCAAATCCTGGTTGCAATTTTTTTCAAACTATAGCTCCTGGACCAGAAGCCTCAGTTTCTCCTTGTTAGAATTTGCTAGAAATGCAAACAGAAGCTCTGGGGAACTCCAATAGCCCATGTTTAAACAAGTCTGAAAACCAGTGGAGTTTAAGTAGTATAAACTCCTATTGCCAATAGTAGCTTAAGTTAAAAAAAAAAAAAGCTGTGATGGGGTAGAGAGATGGCTCAGCAGTTAAGGGGCTTGCCTGCAAAACCTAATACCCCAAATTTGTTTCTCCAGTACCCACATAAAGCCATATGAACAAAGTGGCACATGCATCTGGAGTTTGTTTGCAGTGGCTGGAGGCCTTGGCAGCCCATTCTCTGTCTGTCTCTCCTCTCTCTCTCTCTCTCTCTCTCTCTCTCTCTCTCTCTCTCTCTCTCTCTCTCTC
>PVHP010003607.1:0-76695 GCA_004024765.1 Zapus hudsonius
GCACCATATGTTAGAATGAAAATGACCACCAGGGAGACCGCTCTGAAAGGAAAGGTTTTTAATAGGAAGAAAGGGAACCCCCAAGCTCCAGGCTAGATCCCAAGATGGGAGAAGCAAAAACTCAGATCAAGATCTGGCTTTTAAGGTGGATGTTTAGCTTGGGGGAAGGGAACCAGGTGGTCAGTAGTTTTCAGCATCAGGAAGGGCAGTGCCTCTGGCCAGACAGAGACACAGCAGTTGGGGGATGTTATCTTCTGTTCCAAGGTCTCCTTAGGCCAGCTGGGGGAGGGGATGGGGTGTAGCCTGAATTTCGACCTAACAAAGTGGATCCTTGAGGCTTTCTGGCAAGTCAGTTTAATCTAATTAGCGAGATCTAATACAGTGAGAGACTCTGATTTTAATAAGGTGGACAGGACAGCATTGAAAGGAATGACACCCAAGATTGTCCTCTGTCCTCCACACACATGCACACACAGGTGCATATATACCTGCATGTACCCATTTATCTAAGCACTCATAAACATGCATGCACAAGCACACTCACACCAAACTGACATTTTTGCATGATTTCCGTGTCTAAAACAAAAGAAATCATGACAGAATATGCTTACTTAACACAACAAACCAGTTCTGACAACTTCTTAGCCACACCACGGTACTCCAAATTAGACACCCTCCAAAATCAAACTTTTAAGGCATGCATGGCAACAAAGTGGATCAAAAAGGAAAGGTTATATCAGGATTTAAATGAATATTGAATGATACCAACAAATCCTTATTTTCATGCAATAAGCTCTTGAGAATGCCCTGGGCACCATCAGGTAAGAGAGGCCCTGAATATGGTAGGAGGTAGACTAAGTCCAAGACAAATTGCTCTGACCTGTAACTCCCTGTCCCAGTTATTGATTACTTCCCACACTGAGCTGTTGATTGAAGAGACCCACGAGGTTCCCAAAATAAGACAGACTTATGTCAAGGCTCTTGAATACCTGTACCAGGTAAAAAGAAAGACCCTATTGCTAAAGATACCACAGATTGTCTTCATACAACACCGAGAGACTCTGCTTAATCCAGAATGGTATTCAGCCCCCAGATGGTAGTTTGTATAGTGCTGGAAAGCATTACACGAGCTGCCAGAGAAAAATGACCAAAGATATTCTGAGAAAGCAGAGGTTGTTGATATACAACACTGAATGATGCTATGAGAATGCTGAAGACACTGCTATATGGTAGAGACCAGTAAGCTAAGAAGTGCTCATCCATGCATTAGTGGCACAAAACCTGTTTGTGTAATCAATGGCTTGCTAATTGAGAGATCTGCTCAGTGGCAAATAATCCTTAACTGGAACTGGGATCCATGGTAAACCCATATGAAGACCAAGAACCTGGGCTCCAAGGGGAGACCCCCACTAACCAGAGATCTACAAAGAAGCTACACCCATTAGAATCTCACCAAATTAACGTTTGTCTCATTTAACCTATACTGATCTCGCTCTCCATTGGAGATTCTATGTATGTGTTTCAGAAGGCAGCAAGAACTATGGACAACCCAATCCCACCAACAGGACCTGAGATGTTGCCTGTCACCCAGGCAGGAGATGAATCACTCCTAGCTTAAGATAAAAGTTAAGATGAAACCTTTGATGAAGTGGCAAGATGACCTACCTCCAAAGCAAGTCAGATAATGGAGATAAACACTGAGGATACCCAACACAATCCAAAGCGGAAATCCAGAGACTATTCAAACCTCAACACTAAAGCAGAGATTGTAAGAGCCATGGTGGGGGAGAATACCTGAAGCCCCACTCAGCGACAATGCACAAAGACAAAAAAAAAAAAAAAATGGCTACCGCTTGTACAATCCATAGCCCCTTATCCCATGGACTGGTCTAGCAAGCCCACTGAGGAGGGCCCCCTGCAGGTTGGGGACAGGGAGGAGGGAGATGTGGGTACCATCACAAGACTTGCTCATGCAATGTATCTAATAATTGACAATAAATATGAAAAAAATGAAAAAAAATCCCAGCATATTTGTTATAATTATCAGGGATATTCAGCATGGTTTTTACATAAACACTTAGAAATTTGTTGAATAGACCTGATGAAAACTAATGCCATTTTGTCAAATATGTTTTTTCTTAATTACAGGTAAGCAAAACTAATTTATTAAGTAAAATTGAAAATCACTTATTTAAATTTGGTTTCCTTAGTGTCTGCCTTCCACCATATGGTCCAGTTAAGGTACAAAGTCAGCTGTCCACATATATAACAACAGAGTGGGTGGTGCTACCACTATAGAAGCCATCTTGAATTTGGTCACCAATTGAACGAGGACAAATTTGCTTATCATATGTTGGCCACTGGCCTGCTGCCCTGGGCTGGTTAGCTAATTACTTTGACTCCTAGTACCTGCTGTTCCTCTGTTCTAATCATTTATGTGGCACTTACCAAAATCTCATGTGCATCCCTGAAGCTGACTGCATCAGAAACCCTTAAGGGCTGCACCCAAACTTTATGTCTCTTTGTATCTGGGTTAGGACTTGAGAGTTTGCTAATCTAAGATTCTCCTGATCAAAGTTGTTCCTGCTGCTCTCCAGATGGGCTATGGTGTGTCCTGGTTCTCTATGAAAAAATAAATGTTGCTTTTTTTTTAAAATCATAAACAACTTATAAGTGATTCTCTAGATTGGGCTTGTTGACATTTCTCCATAGAAGGAGGGAGGTGAGGAAGATTATGAGACCCTCATCTGAGATTTATGTGGCCTTTTGTGCCAGCTGCTTGCAATGATGCCCAGGTCTCCTGGCCTCAGGGACAGAGCTCCATCCTATGGGAGGTCATCATCCATGCTGGCATGAGAACTTTTAATGCTGCAGTTGCTTTAGGGTCTTCAATAAACCCATTGATGCACTAGGCTAAACTTTAATGGAATTGAACTTCATGTAGGATGCCCTGCCTGGGGGAGTCAAGTGCAAATCAGTTTTTCTCCAAAAGAAAGTTTAGGCTACTTGGGGGATGAGAGCTCTGATGGGACAGAACAGAACCTTAGCACTTGCTTCTCTCTTTCCAACACAGACCCTAGTTTTAGCTTTTGCTCAGTCAGTAGGGAGACTTTGACCTACATAACTATCATCTACACTGCAATTCCTAATTCTAAATGTTTCAGGGGAGACAAAGCCAGATAAAGACAACCCTTTCATTTTCATTTTGGTGTTGTTTTGACTTTTTGCAGTGCTCAGCATCAAACCCAGGGCCTCACATGCTCTAGAGCAATTTACCAGAGTCCCTAATACTTGCTCACTTTTCACGTTGGATCTAAGTGTTTTACTTTTCCTAAACTTTACCAGGTGAAAAATAATTCTATGTGAACTTCAGGTATGGATTCTAGATAAAACTTCATATATCACAACTGACATCTTGAATCTTGACAATCAACAGTGCTAATTCCACATCATATCACTGAAAGTCCTTAAACATGGACAAAGCCCCACAGTTGTATTGTGCAAGTAACCACTAAATCAAACAAATTTTAGAAAGTCTATGTAAAAGACTTGAGGAAGGCCATGCTTATTATTTGTTTTTCTCCAAAGTTAGGTAATACATAACTTCTAACTCTCTATATTAATTTATCAAAGAGTAACTTATTCTCATTGACTAAAACTTTAAGTAGTGTATATTTTAAACATTATTTTCATAGGATGTGTATTATGATGCACACAACATATTGGTTTTCATAATTATATACTTAAGCTACAATATATGTCTATATTTAAAAATGATTATCTTATTGTTTATTCTAAGGATTTCAGCTCATATTGCACTGTTTTTATCTGTTGTGCATATAATATCTCTTCCAACTGTTTTTTCAAAATGCTCATCGACTTTATTGGGCTTCATAAACTGTTCCATTCTTAGTCATGCTTTCTCTGCTATTCTTCCCTTTCCATTCTTACACAAGTAGAAATACAAAGACAGTGTTTGGCCAAGTACATCATTCCTTCAGATTTATTAAAGAAGCAGTTAAAAGAGACTAGATAAATGTAATAACAATATACATAATTTCATTTAGGATTTTCAAGTAGTACAGGACTTTTATAACTAATACATTTAATATAAAAAGGGTAATAATTATCAACTCTAAAATACCTAATTTGAACATTTTCCTAATAAAATAGCAAATGGCATTTTCCACAGGTTAACATATACATAGATTTCAAGTTTTATGAAATACTTTTAATAGACTCAGAGAATTAAATTTAATGAAGTTAATTTATAAAAATCATATTATTTTTCCCCTAACTTGATGTATCCCTTGAAATTTTTTTCACATGGAATAGATGAAGTCATTTAAGATAAAAAGTTGGATTATATTCTCTCCTCTATACATTTCAAAAATAGAAAAAATCATATCTATTTATTGACAATTAACAAACAACTTGCATGAAATACAGTATTTTATTAACTATCTTTGTAAACAGTCTGGTGGGGTTTCATAAATTTCATTAACTATATAATTTACATTTAATTTCGGGTATAAATAGAATGTCTTGAGCTACCTAAGTAAATCAAACAAAAATTACCATGTCTTTGTGAGATAATTTCTATTTTCAAAATAATTAAATAGCTAAAACTACTTAATACAAAATAATTTCCCATATTTTCTAACAATTCTTCCAATTCTTGTGTCTGTTTTGCTACTTGTGGACATTATTTGTAGTTTTGTATTCAGACATAAATTTTTCTTCCATATTTCAATAAGTGTAAGTATATTTTCAACATACTGCATATATAAGATAATATTCAACTAATATTTTAATTGCTCAGAGAGCATTCAATATCAACATTCAAGACTATACCAGTATGATATTTGATATATTGCCAAATTGGTAATATTACAATAGAAATTGCATCACTTTCAATTATCTTAAAATAGCTATAAAAATCATGCATTTGGGACAATTTATATAAGCAAGTATGACTGATTAAAGCTACAGTTCCTTTGGTTCCAATGCCAAATTTCACATTAAAAAGCACATTTCTTAAAAACTGAGAATGAGAAGACTAATTACAAAATTTAAAAGAAACAGAGAGCTATTTTAATAGATAAGTTAATGAGTTTTAAAAACAATTTTCTTTGAATGAGAAATTTCCAAGTTATATAAATTGTTACTGTATATAATTTGCAACAAATGACTAATTCAATTTCATTTAAATGGATAGTTTCTTTATCAATTAATAAAATATCCCATTAAATTGTTACACCTTCCAAATAATGTATTCACTAACATATATATTTATTCATGAAGGCCTAATTAAATAACATTTGATTTGTATTACTCTAATGAATTTAAAATGTGATATACACTTCTGATCTACTAGTTTTTCAAAGTCATTTCTAATGTAGCCTGAGTAATAAGTGCCAATATGGATGTTAACTCAATGTTTTCATATTTTAAGTCTTAAGCTTCATGTATCTGAGTTCTTTCTGGGCTGGTTGTACAAAGACTGAAAGCTGCCAGGTGAAAGACATCGAGGTGGTAGGTCTGTGTCAAACTAGGTGATAAACATTTTCGCAAAAGCATTAATATTTTTTTAAAGTAAATCTCACATAATGTTGAGCAAACAAACTATATTTGTGAGCCTGAGTCAACTTGTGGGGGTTAGTGTTCTAATTCTTTCATGGCATGTTCTCATGTAATGTTTGGCAAACCTCTGCAGCTCAGGGGCAGTGAGCTCTGATCCATGTCATTCCCACAGAAGTTGTGGGAACCTCATAATAAGGCATGAGGGCTGAGAGGCAAGGTCTCTGAAGGCTCCAGATGTGCAGCGAAAGTGTAGTGAGAACTGAGCTGCTTACTGAATGAAAGGAAGGCTGCGCTAAGAACATTGAAAGGACACTTCTGATGGCACTCAGAGGAACACTAGAGAAAATATTTGTAGAAACAGAATTCCTCTCCAAGATTTTAAGGAAAATGTTTAATTAGTATATCCAAATTTAAAATTAATTTTTTGATTAGGCTTCTACAGTCCCCACTTCTCCAACAGTCTTGCATAGCATGCAAAAGGGCCTGTTTTCACACACCAAGTAGGTGCACCAAGCACAGTGGAGTCCTAAGATGGTGATGTACACATGCACAGAAAAGGAAAATGAACAAAACATAGAGGTTCTATCACACAAGGTGCATTACTAAAGCACATTGTCTATACATGACTTTCCCTCCAGTAAGCATGAAGGCTATTTACACCTGACAAACTTCTCCCTATGCACCTGTACATGGCACTCTATTAACAGGCAGTTTTATTTCCTTGAACATGTTTTTGCTAATGTCTTAAATTTGGGTTCCAGGTGATCTAGAAACTCCAGGCCTTCTTCCTCTTGCCGATCACTGCAGCAGCCCACGGAACCTGCCATGGAACCTTTACCTTCATAGTTATATGACCGCACATAATCTTCTGAATGCTTGTGTTCCTCCTCTTGTCCACACAGATACACCTTCTGGAGAGAGAGAGAGAGAGGTAGAGACAGAAAGAGTGCACACAGTTTATTATATATTTTCAAAATCATCTAAACAGACTAGCATAAAAATGATGTCTTGGATTTACCTTTTACTGTTTAATTTTTAATCAGAGTGTGTCCTCTAATGGGTTCCTACATGTAAAAAATGCACATGATTGGTCTGTATTATATTCATTCTTAAAATATAGCAAATACATAAATAAATGCTCATAGTGAACACATATATGAATGTTAAAGCTATGCATACATCACATAAATGAGTAATAATTTCCCATTTGAACATAAGGTACATTTAGCTGAAATTCTGGAGCTTATCATATAAGGAATGCTCTTATGGTTATACTATTATATAGTTATAATACTCAAATATATTTTGGAGATATGATAACTTAGATATATCACATAGTTATAGTAGGGTAATATATTAAACTGGCTCATGTCAACCTATCTTGACTGATATGAACCAAACAAAACCACAAAGGAATGAAACAGAACCTAAAATGAAAGGTTAACAGTGTATCTGGTTGATTTTGTTAGCTAACACTTCTTAATTGTATGGAAAACTCAAGTCCATTGACAACTAGGTTACAATTTAATGAACTTTCATTACATTAAATCCAATATTTTTTTCTGAATTTTTTTTTCTGATAATATTTCAGAAAGAAGCCATTAGGCTTTCTGAATATATCCACATAAAGGATTCCCATGGTTTTCTATTTTATAAACTGGATTTTTAAATTTGATCTTTAAAAGAGCATTTTGCTCTGATTTTGGACATGTTATCTGTATTTACGCTGGCATAAAACATGGGAAGGTGATGTGTTCCAAGTGTATGAGGAACAAAACTTTTGGAAATTTCTTATTTATAGTGCTTGACTTTCATGGCATATGAACTTGAAGAGTTTGGGACTCACTTCGCCAAGCCGAGGTTGAGTGAAACTCTGCCAGTCGGTGTACGCATATCGGCCAGTATCTGTGGCTCCCTGTACAGCTCCCTTGCTGGACTCCAAGGTCTGGTGGCCACCTCCTCCTTTGACCATCTCAAAGGTTTGCTGTGTTTTGATTCCTTGGCCACCAAGAGTACCAACAGACATGCTTGTATCACAAATATTGGATGTCTGTGTGGGGATTCTAATGTTTGCTTCCTAAAAGTAGAGTTATAAATTAAATCAACCAATTTGAAATTACTTTGCTTTATTTCTTTCACACTATAGATAACTCACTCGCTGTGCCTCAGTTCCCTGGAGGTAAAATCTCAATAATGAAATAACCGTTATCATAAGCATTCCCAGTTAAACTCTGTCCCTAAAAAAATCCATATGTTGAAGACTGTGATGGTTTAGATATGGAACGTCCCCCATGGACTCATGTGTTAGAATACTTCATCTTCAATCACGTTGATGTATGGGAGGTTTGTGGCATTTTCAAAAGGTAGGACCTTGCTGGAAGTATCTGGGGCCAGGTATGTGTAGTCTGGCCCTCCTTGACGCTCTTACACTCTCTAGCTCCTCACTCCCAATGTGAAGATGTGATCCCAAGCTGTTCCTGTCTTGTTTTCCCTGCCATGATGAAACTTCTCTTGGAAACACGAAGTCAAAATAAATCCTTTCCTTTCATATTTTTTTCTGTTCAGGTATCTTATACCAGCAATAAAAAAGTGACTGCTACAAACTCCTACTCCTTCCCAATACCTCAGAATCTGACTTATTTTGAAATAGGGTTATTATAGATGTAATTGCATAAGTTGAGATGGCATCACATTAGATCTGGTGTCTTTGTAATCTAATAAATTGAATATGACCAAAGTTCTTATTAAAAGGAAAACTTTGGACAATGACATGCAAACAGAGAATGACATAAAGATATGATATGCCTCCATAAGCCAAAGGCAAGAAACTAGGACAGAGCTTAGGGCAGATCCTTCCACAGTGTCTTAAAGAAATTGCTCATGCCAAGTTTTTGTCATTTCTGTACTCCAAAACAGTGAGAGCACAGATTAAGTCCCTATGTTATGACAGCCCTTTGAAAGCAATGTGGTAGGATTGCAAAGTTTAAAATATGTAGGGCACTTGAGAGTCTGCTTGGCATTGTAGGTCAAACACCACACCTTATTGCTACTGTTATTTGAATGACTAATCAAGTTCTAATCACTAGATCACCATGCGACTCAATGGGAGAGTAGATCTGATTTACCGTCACTTCTTCTCCAGGTCCCTCAGTGTTTGACACAATTAAGTTTTGCTGGGCAACATCCTCTGGAAAACATTTCTTCACTGTTCTTTTGGCAGTGACACAGAAGCATGTAAACAAAATACCTAAAACAATTAAAAGAAACATTAAAAGTAAAATAGTGTTTATTTTATTCTGGTCCCCAACATTATATATTTATTACTTATTTATTTGTATGTGTGTGCGCGTGTGCATGTGTGTGCATGCCATGGGCTCCTGCCCCTACGAATGAACACCAGATACTTGTGTCACTTTGTGTCTAGCTTACATGGGTGGCTTAGGAATTGAAAGGCTGGCCAGCTTTGTGAGCTGGAGCCTTTAACAGATAAGCAATCTTTTCATCCCTATAACATCTTTTTCAAAGTATCATTTTATAACTTTAAAAATTCATTCTAAATTTTAAGATTGTGTTACTTGCATATAAAAAACCACTTGGGGTGTATTTACATAGAAAAAGACAAAATAAAAGGATCAGGAATAAGCATAAATAAGCAAGTACATAAAATTGATTGTTTGAACATGTATATCATATAATTCTAAGAGAAACACTCAATTTAACCTGAAACCAAAATAAAAATGAATTATGGCACAGAAAAGATTATGGGAGAAGTTGGTTAATGTGGTGGTTCTTTTTATCTGAGAGAGATTTAAGTGTGAGAAAGGCTTCTTTTACATTTCCAAAAAAACAGGTTTCAGAAGGCAAAATCTTAGTATCCTTTGCATGATTAATTCCTCAGAGTGTCACGATATGAACACTTTCCACTCATTGGGTCTTAAAATGTATGCTAACCACTGCATTAATAAAATAGAATATAAACAAATAATCAAGTTTTAGAATCACTGTGTTTTCATTTTTTTTGTCATAATCTAGCTCTTATATAAACTTGATTGCTTGAAAGATGATAGTCTTTCATATGACAGGGATTCTTAATAATTTTATCTACTTTCTTCATCTTTCATGTGGAGAAATTAGTTCAAAGAAGAAATTATTTACACAATGTCTTATGGTTAATTATTGAAGAATTAAAGCTAACATCTCTGAAACTTACTGTAAAAATTTGTAACTGCTGTTGTTTATGTTTATTTTATGACTCAGATCCCAAATCATAACGAGGATACAAAAATTTCAAAGGACACATGTTGCCAATATCATTCAATTAAAAAAACAAAAAACACTGCCATGCAATTTTTTCTAAACTTCTATGATTCGGATGTTTCCTCCAAAGGCAGATGAGCTAAAGTCTCGGTCTCCACCTTAGGGTGCTATTGGAGGTGAAAGAAACTTTAAGAAATGGGCTTTAATTGGAGGAAGTCCAGTCATTAGGGAGTGTGTCCTCAAAGGGTCTTAAAGAGGAGAGTGAGACCTTCCCCTTTCATGCTGTCCTTTTTCTATTGGCCATAAGGTGAAAAGTTTTGTTCCATTACCTATGGTCACAAACAAAAGTGCAACAGAGCTAGTTGAACATGGAACAAAACCTCAGAAACTGAGCTAAAATAACCCTGTTCTCTTTATAAGTTGTTTTCTTGGATATTACAGTAATAAAAAGCTGAATAACCCACACATATTAGGTAAAACGTTAGTAATGCATACTGAATAATGACACTTACATAACAACAAGGCAGATCCTAGCACCATGGCAAGAATAGCCCACTTTCCAAGTATCACATTGGAAGGTCGAACATCTCTCTCCTCCTTAATGCTCATTCTGCATTCCGATGGAATTGTGCAGTCACATACTCTCACTGATAACACATGTTTTGCAGACAAACCATGTCGGTCTTGTATTTGGACAGGTACAGAATAATAGTTATAATTGAGATTGTGTCGCTGACGAAGGAAGGCACGTTTACCTATGTGGAAAAGGCAGAGACAATATAAAAGACCTTTCAATAGCAATATTGTTCATACTTGATATCCTTGCGGAAGGATTAATTTGCAATAAAAGCTTTAATAGTCTTTCTTAAAAATTATTTTCCTTCTTGGGAAACCATGTAAAAGAATTGATACATATTGCAGTGACCTTTCTGTTGCTAGGCATACACCCCACCAAAAACTGCATAGGGGAGTGTGATGGTTAGGTTTTTGTTGTCAACTTGATCTTTTTTATTATCTTGGTTGGGTCTCTGAGGATGTTTGTAGGAAGGCAGCCTCTCAGTAGGGGGCAGGATGTAAGGAAGCTCAGGAGAGCTAGAAATTAACATCCCTTCCTAGGAGGGCAGTGCAGGAAGGAAATTTCAGAGACTCAGGAAGCCAACAAATCTGGGATAGGGTTGTAAAACCTCCACCCTAAGGCTATATAAAGGAGAAGGAGATTTCTTTCCCTAGCCCCCTGACTGTTTTGTGTGTGTGTGTGTGTGTGTGTGTGTGTGTGTGTGTGTGTGTGTGGTGTTGGTGATGGGTTTCTCTCTCTGCTTGGACCTGTCAAAGGGGAGCAGCCTCTTTCACTGTTAAGGAACTTTCTCTGGATCTTCAATAAATCTATTCCTCCCATAAACTGTGCCTGGTTTGGAGATTCATCCCAGCTGCATGTGAGCTGACTGTGAAAGATGTCTATTTTGGCTTACAGACTAAAAGAGAAGCTCCATGATGTCAGGAGAAAGATACTAGAGCAATGGTGGATATCAGCTTCTTTCCACAGCAGATGACAAGCAGCAGCAAGAGAGTGAGCTGAACTCTGGCCATGGGGAGCTGGCTATAAAACCCCTAAGCCTGACCCCAACACACTTCCTCAAGTGAGGTGCCACCTCCCAAACTTGCTATCATCTGGAAATCAAACATTAAAATACTACTTTAATCTCATGCTAAACTAATTTATGCTTAAAATATTAGTCAAATAATCATAGAAAATTGATAACATATCTTAACGAGATAAGTATAAAATAGCTATATATCTTAAAGCAAGGGAAATTAATATAAGTATTCACCATCCTGAGCCTCTATCGTCCAAAGTTTGCTAGCAGAATTATCCAAATGGAACTGAAAGGGTGGACCATTATCAGGCCCATCTAGATCTGTAGGTTCCAAAACAGCATAATCCTTTTCATGCTGACAGATGGTCAGATCTTTATCAATCTGTGGTGGGTGATCATTGAAATCTTCCAAGAGGACTACTAATGTTCCTGTGCAGGACCGGCCACCTATAATAAACCAAAAATAGGTTATTTCTCCTCTCAGAAATGTGTTGATTTTCAACAATTGATAATGTATAGTTGACATCTGCTTTCAACTAGCCTCCCAGATCTCAGACACCATTACTATAGACAAGGGTCTAGAATAACCTGCTGAAAATAGAATTGACTTTTATTTTTCTTTATGAAAAGCAAATATTAATCCTGAGAATAAAAGTACATTTGGTCATCAGTCACAATTTCCTTTTCAACTTCTCTACCTCCTGTACTTTTTGTAAATTTCTTTCCATGTGCTTTCCTTTCTGTTTGGTACATATTTTTTTTCTATTAGATATAATGAAATTTAAGAAACATATTCAAATTGAATCATTTGTGAAAGGATAATAAACTCCCATTAATGATGTAGTTCCAAAATTAAAATGAGCTGAGGAAGTGGCTCAATGGTTACAGGTGCTTGCTTGCAATCCTGTTGGCCCAGACTCATTTCCCCAGTTCTCACTTGCAAAGCCAGAGTACAAAGAAGCTTATGTGTCAGGATTTATTTGTAATGGCAAAAGGCCCTGGCATGCCCCTATTCTCTCTCTTTCTTTCTCTCTCTCTATGTCTCAGTCACTCAAGTAAGTAAATACATATTTTTAAAAGTTTGAAATAAACAAGTAATTGATGCAATTTCTCATTCTCCTGCATTGTGTACAGGTCATACATTGAAACATTTTGTTGAATTTATCATAAACTACTATAAAGCATATATAAACATATCCATTCTTTCTTCTTAGTTTGAAATAACCCCTAAACAATACCATATAGTATATTTCAGAGAAATTTGTCTTTTCATTGAATAATGAAAACCACTTACTTAAATTGTCTATATAATTTAAAAAAAAACTATTTTACTTAAAATAAGTTTCAAAACTTGTAGTTATAGACATTGCACACAAGTTTACATGTAGACTATGATTTTACTACTCAATTTTAAGCAGATTGCCATTCTATACAAAATGATAAAAATCACTCTTTGAAATATAATAAAATGTGGCACTCACAGAAAAGAAAATTGAGATTCCTTTAACCCTATATTGAAACAACATTTATCACATAACATTATTTTCTATCAAATTTCCAGTTTAAGAATAGTGATAACTAATGAGAATGAGACATGCTTAAAAATATTTAGATGGGTGTCAGTCAAAGTCAGATCTAAAAATACAAACACACATAGGGACTAAAGATCAAAGAAAAATATATTTGATATCACAATATGATTTTTTTCCCTTAAAGATTATAGCATCATCTTTCTTCCAGCACACTGCTAGCATACTCAGGACATTGATTTGCATATGCTTTGCTCCTGATTTCCATGTACTATGGCCACCATGCTCATAAAATTTATCTTTTAACACCAAACAAAGTTAATTAATTTCATATGTATTTTGTTCTCCATAAGTTCCCCTTTCTAAATATAACTTTATATTACTTTTTTCATGAACCCCATGAATTTCTGTGAATTTTCTCCCTTTAATAAATAGTTAAATAAAATAGTTAGAGACATTGCACACAAGTTGACATGTAGACTAAAATTTTACTGTTCAATTTTAAGCAGATTGCCTTTCTATTGAAAACAGATGAAAATCACACTTTGAAATCTAATAAAGTATGGCACCCATAGGAACAAATTCTTATAGTATGAGTCCTATCTCTATGAGAATTTGTCTTGTATTTGAAATTTAATAGTAGTCAACATTTAAAAAATAAATGAGTAAGTATAAGTACTTTTGCCTGTTATAATTATAGTATAAGCCACTTAAATTTTACTTTTACTTATGAGTAGCAAGCCACTAAGAATTTTAGAGTAATACAATAATTGTAGAACAAAGTATGTATTACATTTTTCAGCTAATAATTCCTAATTCTTCAGCAGAATATTTTTCTACTTACATTAAAATAACTACATGAAAATAATATATGTGTGAGGCATTGAGAGGAAAAGAGACTCATATGCAGTTAATTACATAATGGTAGTCACATTTAGGTTTTTTTTTTACAGGTAGTTTCAGGTACTTGAAACTAAGTGATTTTTGCTGATAGAATTAGTTCTTTATTGCTGATTGGCTAAGAGATCCATTCAGTGGCAAGGAACCCTTAACTGAACTGGGATCCAAGGCAAACTCTTATGGAGACCAAGAACTCAGACTCTAAAGGGAAACTCCCATTAACCAGGGGTCTACAGAGAGGCTACACCCATTAGAATCTCACCAAATTAACAATGCTTGTCTTATTTAAACTATACTGATCTCACTCTCTGGTGGAGAATCTGTTGTATTATCCAGAAGGCAGTGAGAACCGTGGACAACCCAATTCCACCTACAGGGGATGGGATGATGGCCAATACCTAGGGAGGAGATGAACCACCCCTAATTTATCATATAGAGTTCCAAGGAAACCTTTGAGGAAGTGGTGAAATGAGCAAGAGAATTACCTCCACAGCAAGTCAAAAAACCTATGAAAGGATAATGGAGAAAGACATGGAGAATACTCAACACAGTACAAAGCAGAAATCCAGAGACTTGTAAGATCTCAACAGTAAAGTAAGTAGACTTAAAACTCATGCACCATGACTCAGGGAACTTTGGGGAAGAGGGGCAGAAAGATTGTAAGGACCATGGTGTGAGAGAATATCCACAGACATTGCCCGCTCCCCCCAATAACAACACACAAAGAACAAAACTGGCTACTTCTTATACAATTCATAGCCCCCTATCCCATGAACTGGTCCAGCAATCCCACTGAGGAGGGCCCTCAGTGGGTTGGGGAAAGGGAAAAAGGAAATGGGGGTCCATCACAAGAATTATTCATACAATGTATGTAATTATTAATAATAAATAAGTTAAAACTGCATAGTCATCTCACTGACAAAAATGTGTAACACAGTGTTTCCATTCCAAGGACAATAAGAATGAAATAATGTCAAATGAATAGAAAGACCTTGAATGGGGCACATATACTGTGTATGAGTAAGTATGTCCATTCCACATGCATAGAAAGAAGCTGACAACCCTACCAATCTAACCTGCTGTCACTTTTTTTAGTACATGAAGCTCACTTAAAAACTGCAGAAAAATATAAGGATAGACTTGAGAGATTACTGTATGTTCATATCAAAGTATCAAGGGACAAATGCAATAAATGTGAAATTTTTCATTTCTTATTTTTAATGTGAATAAATTCAATAATGTGTAGAAATAGCCTATTGCATTGGTGTATCAGACATTGTGTACTGAACACTCAGCCAATGTCTATAAAACAGTGATGTCCTTGGATTAGGCACTCAGCTGATTCAGCTCCAACAGAAAAGCTTATCACTTATGACAACTGGCCACAGATGGGTCAGTACATAACTGAAGTGATGAAAGAGTAATTTCTAATTATAGTTTATGACCTTCTTAGTACTTATTTTGTATATTTCTGTGATGTATACCTATGTAATACATTGCACAGTGGAACATTACATAAACAAACAAACATATTTAGCATATTTATATGCATATATTTAAACATGCTTAAAATGGTTACTGGTAGGCCAATGATTTCTAATGCATTTCAATATAACAACTTAGAATATTTAAAGACTATTCTGTAGAGTAAGTTTAAGAATTAATCTTGGAGCATGCAAACCAAAGCAAAGATTTCAGCATCATTGGATCCTCCTTACAAATAGGATATTTGATTTGTTCTCTGTTAAGAGAAGCTAAGCGAAAAATACCCTGAACTCAACTATTTGAGGTGGATTGAACCTTTTCAGTGTGATCAAATCATCATTATACTAAAAACAAAATGGATATTCTTGAGGTTGTCACTGCTCCTGCAGCAGAAATCAAATAATGTGGTACTTAAAACATAGACTTTGACCATTGATCTCTGAATGAGAGTGTAAATTGGGAGATTTTGAATAACGTGAGAAATTATAATGAATACATTGTTTTGTAATGTGCATTATTTTATATTAATACAAACATGGTTTGTATTAAATTTTGACTTGGAAACAAATGACTCTCACCCCATGTTATCTTAGAAGCATACCATATATGCATATTTTAATTCTAGAAAATGTTACTCACCTGTATCCATTGCCACAACTGAAATATTATACTGGTTGTTTTTCACAAACTTTGATTCTCTGTCTAGTACTTTGACAGTTTTCAAGTCTCCGGTCTGTTCATTAATTTCAAACCAGTTATCTTCATCTCCTAACTTCTGATACCTAATTTTTTTTAGAAATTAAATGTAAATGAGAGAACCCATAGAACTTTGTTAAAATTGAAATCAGTAACTACACAATTAAAATTAAGGAGTTTTGTGAAAAGTATGTTACCTTAAGCCTTCACCACTGCTTGTTTCTGGGTCCAGAGCTTTGTATCCAAGAAGATCTTGACCAGCTGGCAGGCCATCTTTGCTCTGAATGATTTTCACTGGGGGAAGACACTCAGGACCCTCATCCCTGTCTTTGATATTAACAGTGACGGTTGTAGTACACATAGTAGGGGTCTGTGAGTTGGCTGCTTTGGAGAACTGAGCTTCATTAAGAACTCCAATTTGCAGAATGACTTGGCGCCTGAGTTCATAGTTCAATGGCTGTTCAATAAGCATATTTCAATCAGGCAGACATTTTTTATAGAGGAGTAATGGTTCTGATTTTTAATATAAAAGAATGTCATGCTTATGTTTTAAACATTATCAGAAGTTGGTGCTAACAAAATTCTATTAATGAGCTCTTTAAAAGATCAATGCAAAAATGTTGATTTCAAATTTCAACCAATTTTTCTTCTTGCTTTTCTTTTAGAAGAACCTTCTTTAATTTTTCACTATATTTTAATTATTAATAGGAATACAGAAAAATAGTTTGAAAAATTAAACTCTTCCATTATGTATCATATGAAATAACAGTGGTTCTAAAGTCCACCCTCACTAATACATAAAACAACGAGGTGGTGATGTGCATGTTTACAATAGAGCAGTTACTCTTAGTACCCAAATTAAGTGATAGGATAACATCAAAGGTTATAGTCCTAAACTAGATCACTAGAAAGACTTCTGAAACAAGTTAAATAATAAATACAAATGTGAAAGAAATATAGACCAAAAAGAAGGAGAAAACAATGTGTAAGGTAAAAATTAAAGGATATTTTATGAGAATCAGCAGAAAACAGTTTTTGCAGAAAGCTTCTGTTCCTTAGATATTAACAAGGGACAGAAACAGGACTGATAGAGCAGCCGGGGGGGGGGGGGTGTCTATGATGTCTTCCCAGGCACATACCTAAACCAGTGTTCAGTACTTCGCTGTCTTGGTTATCCTATATACAGAGCAATGAGGTGTGTGCCTGGCATGAGTTTTGTTTCTAAGAAAATGAATTAGGTTGAAATTATAAATAAAAATATATCTATAAACCAATATAAATCATTTCAGTATTACATTGTGATCAATACACATAGAAGAAGTATTCATTTTTATATCAATGCAAATGCTAAGTTAGTGAGGCTTAGAGGCTAGCTTGACTATTTACCTTGACAACACACAAGACCCCTTCATTTGTATTTGGATCTGTGGTAATTTTGAAGTTTCCATTTTCATTTCCCTGGAGGATTGTGTACACAGCTTTCGAGTGAGGAGTGTTTGGTAGATCTTGGTCTTGTACCTTCATTCGTAAAATTTCAACATCAATTCTGTTTTCTTCTACTTCAGTAGTATACTGAAAAACAAAGTCCTTTCTAGTTAAAAATCTATTGATTTAACACTGTGGTTTTTCTATTATAAATATATTTCAAGAAAAAGAAAAGGTGATACAGAAATGATGTGTGCTTATAATTTGAGAAAGAATTTATAGGTTTGACATATAGCTTCTTTCTTTGTAAGACCCTTTTTTTCCCATTATCCAAAGATGACTCATACCTTAACTGCTGAACTTTTGAGATGATTTTCCTCTCATTTTAGCCCTTAGATTTGTCTCTTCTCTGGCACTGTTATAGTATTTACAGTCCTTCTCTTCTTTTGGATATAATCATTGGTTAAATGTTTTCTTTTAATATGTTAGGCACACAATAATTGTGCATAATTAGAACACACATTGATTTCTTCTTACTAGATAGCTTTCTGACCAGTAATTTTTGATTTACTTTGATGTACCAACAAATATTTTAACAGAAAAGCTTTCTCTTTTTTGAAAATTAAGCCATAGATATCCCTCTAAAACAAATATAGACACAGAAGCCTTAGAAAGAATATAAATGAGAATCTGCAAGATACAGAAGATGAATTCATAAGATAATGAAAGAGAGTCCATCTAGGATTTGAACCTTTTATTTATTTTCTATGAGAGAGAGAGAGAGAGAGAGAGAGAGAGAGAGAGAGAGAGAGAGAGAGAGAGAATGAATATGGGCAAGCCATGGTCTCTTGTCACCACAAACAAATTCCAGATGCATGTGTCACTTTGTGCATCTGCCTTTATGGTGGTACTAGGGAGATGAACCCAGGCCATCAGGCTTTGCAAGCAATGTCCTTCAACCACAGAATCATCTCTCTAGCCCTAGGATGACTGCTTCACTGTCTTGGTTATCCTAATCCACAGAGTAATGGGGTTTGTGACTGGCATGAGTTTTTCTTCTAAGAAAATGAATTAGGTTGAAATGATAAAAAAAAAACATTTCTATAAACCAATATAAGTCATTTCAACATTAGATTGCAATATTTTGATCATACCCAGAGACGAAGTGTTCATTTTTTATATCAATGCAAAGGCTAAGTTAGTAATGATGAACCATCTCTCTAGACCTCGGATTTGAATCTTAATTATCTGATTTTTCATCTGGATGTATGAGATCTTGAGCAAGTTGCCTGCTAAGGCGCATATCTAAACCAGTGTTCAGTGTTTCATTTCCAGTTCCTCCTATGAAATTTCTAATAACATATATACTCACATGTTTTAGAGATTGGTATAAAAAGAAGAGACTCAATGAAGGGTGATTTGGGGAGGAGAAAATGGGGGTGGTGGGAGAGAATTTTCATGGTTAATTATCTATTAAAATGTAATAGAAAAAGAAAAGTTACTGAAATTTAAAAATTAACATATGAGTATACCATGCACCTTATTAGCAGATTTTTCATTGTTTGACTAGTACTGTAGTGTTGATTCATGAGAAAATGGGAGAGATTACTTATTAAAGGTCAGAGACCATTCCCTGATATTGTTTCCATATGCTTATTTAACATGATTTACTACAACCCAAGGCAAAGATTGTGCATACATGACCCAGGAAAAGGCTGTGAGAGAAGCCTGTACTCTAAGCCCAGCAGAGCATATAAAGCCAGTCTTCTCATCTCAGAAGTAGAAATGTGAAGGACACTAGAAAAGGGCTTCTTCCTCTTTGCCCTACTTAAGAATTTACAGCTCAATTATTAAGAGCATCTTACATATAGGAACTGTGTCCCTGGTCACAATCTCTCTTGCAGCTGCAAGCATGGTGGTCTACTTACCTCCAGAAAGAACAGGCACTGCAATTATTATTCTTATGAAAATTACATTTTTTCTCCCTGTGTAACTTGTAAGTGAATGATAGTTAAACAAATATTTGTGATCTCAGAGAGCTGCCTAATTCCAGACTTATCTTTTGAAAAAGTAAATGAATGTAGGTCAATGAACATAGAGATACTCACAGAAGTTTGTGTGAAATATGGTGAGTTGTCATTTTCATCCTCAAGAGAAATAGTAATTGTTCCTGTATTAAATAAACCAAAAGGTTGGCCCCCCATGTCTCGAACTTCCATTATTAACTTGTAAGTATCACATTGCTAAAAAAACAACAAAATAGAAAAAGAAGATGTTATATTGGTGAACACGTTTGTTTTCTGAAACTTCAAATTATCATAGGTGTTTTATGCGCTATGATTACTTTATAAATATCCTTTTATAATTATTATGGCTATGTACTCAGCCCAACATGTCATTTAATAAAAGTGTCATATACACAAATATAGAATAAGAGATTGCCAATAAGCATACTACAAAGCTGTAATGGTTATTTTTCATTGTCAAATTGACTGGATTTAGAGTCACTTAGGACACACCCCTTTGGACATGTCTAGGAAGGAATTTCCAGAGACATTTACCTGAAGAGGGAAGGCCCATTCAGAAAGTAGACAGCAATACCCCCAGGCTGGGCATCCCACAATGAATGAAAGGAAAAATCAGAAAACCAGCTAAGAACAAGCACTCACTCATTTCATTTATTTTTGCTTCCTGACTGTGGATGCCACATGACCAGCAACCTCATGCCACGCCTCACTTCCATGATGGCCTATACTCCTCAAATCATGAGCCAAAATAAACCAATCCTTTCTTAAACTGCTTTTGTCAGGTACTTTGCCACAGAAATGAGAAAAATAACTAATACCAATACTGATGGGCCGAAAATAGTCTTTTATAATGTAAGATAACTTACTTCAGCAAAACCACTATACTCTTTAGTGGAAATATAGCTAAACAAAGGAATATTTTCCATCAATAGAAAGAAATGAGCTACCAAGAGAGGAAAACACATGGAGGAAATTGAAATGCAAATCACTAGGAGAAAGCCAATCTCGCTTGATTCCAAGTACGTGGCATTCTGAAAAAGGTGAAACTGTGGAGGCAGTAAAGATATCAGTGGTTCCCAGGAGGTATTTAGGGGAAAAGGATGAAAAGGAGGAATATAGAAGACCTTTGGAGCAGTGAAACTATCTATATGATGCAATAATAAATCTTTCATTACATATTTCTCCACATTCATAGAATGTAAGCAACAAGGATGATCCTAATGTAAACTATGGGCTTTGCGTAGTAATGATGAGTAAACACAGGCTCTTTGAATGCCACAAGGGTACCGCCAAGGTGTAAGATGTTTGTATGGAGAAAGCTGTTTTTGTGAGAGGGGAGATGGAAGCAAATGGGAACCCTTTGGACTTTCTGTTCTATTTTGTGAACCCAAAACTGCTTTAACATAACATTTTGCTAAATTTTTAAAACCTCAAATGGTACAATAAAATAAAATTACTTTTCTTATAAAGCTGAAATAAACTAAGTTAGGACAAGGCTATCATCAGCATACCAAGTCAAGCCACTAATACCTTGCCTTAAAACTTGTAATGTCTCAACATCTCTTTAAAAGTAAAAGAAGTCTCCAAAAAAGCCCTACCTACAGTCAAGGATGCTATTGTAACTTGTTTTGGCAGTATTTCTCAATTTAAGAACAGCTTAGTAAGTGATAAGTTAATGAACTAATTCATTACTTCTCTATCCAGTAGAGGTGTAGTGGTAGTGATCACGCCTGTATCTGGATGTATGGAGAAATGTTTTGGATGATCTGGGATTTGTTGTAGGATTTTATATTTCAGGCGAGTGTGTAGAGTCCCAGGTTCATCATTGTCTATGGCAGTCACTTGTCCCACTGAAGTTCCTATTTAGATAAAACCAATACTGTCAAAACACTAAAATATTAAAATAATTAAATTAGAAACCAAGAAAATCAAAGCATTGATGGAGTAAGATGTTCCAAAACCACAAAAGATAATTTTTTATTATATCTTTATTATCCATAATTAGATACCCTATAAGAGCAAATAATGTGTTGGCAACCCCAATTCCCCAATTTCCCTCCTCCATGTCCCCAATTAGCTGGGTATCTTTTACAGGTAAAGTGAAATACAAATACAATGAAACTTCTCCCATCCTTTCATCCATGGAACTTCAGTTAGGTGGCTAGTGTGAATCATTTGGTTGGTGTTTATTATTTATTTACTCATAAGGAGAGAAAGAGAGAGAGAATATGGGTACAACAGGATCTCTAGCCACTGCAAACAAACTCTGGATTCATGTGCCATTTACTTTGTGCATCTGGCTTATGTGGGTACTGGGGAATCGAAGCCTGGTTTTAGGCTCAGGAGACGAGCACCTTAACTACTCAGCAATCTCTCCAGCCCCTTAGTTGGTGTTTTACATGGAAGAAAGCAGCTCCCACCCTACCAGTAACAGAAATTCTGAAGTTCTTTCTCTTATTCACCATGCCAGTTCATGGACTACTTTTCCATGATCTTTTTTGTATACCTTATCTCTTTTAATAGCTCAAATTAATAATGTTAATTTGAATAATAGCATGTTTATATAACAAATATTTTGTTTTGTATTTAATCGATGTGCTAAATTATTAATATATGTAAGCATTCATTAATGCATGCCAGAATTAGACATTTTTACCAGATTGTGTATCATTTAGACAAGACTCATAGACCACAATGAAAGTATTAGGAATAACAGTTTAGTAATGTACTAATTGTAGGAGGGAAATATTATACTTACATATGTCCGTTTGCAACAGAATGAAGGACATAATAAATAACAACATTTCCTACAAATTTATAGAATGAACTAGATAATCTTCTTGGCACTAGATCACAATTGGGCCTTCACATGGCATCAAACGAGTTTAATTTTGTTTTCAATTTGCTTGAAAGAGATGCCAAGAAAACCAATGTGTGTATGTATGTGTATTGTGTTTTTTAAACTATACCTATGGTATATATACAAATGGTTAAAAAGGTAGTACAAACAACATTTGTTTGTCACCCATTCAAGCCCACTGTGATTTATTCTAACTAGTTAGAAATGTTTTGTCTTATTTAATTGCCTTTTCAACATGCACAGAAAAATGAGCACAAAGTATTTCTTTTGGGATGTGTTTGACTTACACAAAGCTGGAAGATAGGCTATTGCACACTTTCAAAGTGTCTACATAATTATTTAAGACATTAATGTAAAATTAATTAAAGCAAAAGTCTAGTGAGTTTTCTTCAAACTTCCAACACAACAGACACTTGCTACAAGATTAGGCTAAAGTGAAAGCTGATATCTAACTGTCACTGAATAAATACAGTTAGAGAAGTAATGCTTGTTTTATAATATTTTAATAAAAATGGAATTACACATATATAACCTACAGAGGTCAATTTTGTAAATTACAATGGGCCGTTTAAAATATGGATTTTCCTGGATCTTCTTTTTAGCCCTCTCTTCATCATTCTTTGGCTTAGAAGGGAAAGTTGAATGCTTCCTCTATCTAGCTTCTCATATTTTCTTATGTAAGTGATCATTTAAAAATCCATTGGTGAACAAATGAAGTAATGAAATACCTTATTTGACTAGAAGATACAGTCATTTCTTGTAAACTCCTCATCTACTCATCACATTCATTTTTTTTTTCGAGGTAGGGTCTCACTTTAGCCCAGGCTGAGCTGGAACTCCCTCGTCACATTTTCTATGAATTCTTGGAGACTCACCCCACTACTTCCAATCAGAAAATCCAGCAATATTCTCTATACTCCAAAATTTCCAAGATCCAGATGTAAGCAAAGCTTCACTTCAACAACTAACCTCAGAGAGAATTGCGCTAAATAAAAATTGCCAAATTACAAATTTATTATATGAAATGGAAAATGTATATGCTTTGTCTTTTGAATCAGTTTAAAATTAAGAAAATTCTGTGAGTAATTTGACCTTTAATAGAAATGTTATATAATATCAATTTCCAATGGGGAGAAAATGGTATATATACTCAAAAGTACCCAAAAAAGCAAGAAATCTAATAATACAATTAAACACTTTAATTATATTTTATATTTTGGTGTATGTTTGATGTATGTATATGTTCCTGCATGTTAATGTGTGTGTGTGTGTGTGTGTGTGTGTATTTGTGTCACAGTGATGTGTGGAAGTCAGAGGACAACTCTGGGAGTCAGTCCTCAATCTTCCACCTTGCTAGAGGCAAGGTCTTATTGTTCTCCACTGCATTCACCAGGCTAGATTGACACACAGTTCTGGGTGAGTCTCCTATCTCTACTTCTCCCTGTAGGTTCCCTGGGATTACAGGAATAAGTATATACATTGTATGAACAAATCTTGTGAAGGTGTCCCCATTTCCCTCCTCTCTGTCCCCTACCCACTGGGGTCCCTCCTCAGTGTGCATTCTGGATCTGTCCATAGGTTAGGGGGTTATGAACTGCACCAGAAGTAGACAGTTTTTCTATCTTTTTTTCTTTTCTTCCCCCTTTGTGCATTGTTGCTGAGTGGGGGCAATGTCTCTGGATATTCTCCCCCACCATGGCTCTTACATTCTCTTTGCCCTCTCTTCTGCTCAGTTCTTTGAGCCATGGTGGGTGAGTTTTGAATCTGCTTTGTTGTTGAGATCTTAAGTGTCTCTGGACCTTTGCCCTGGGCTGTGTTTGGTATCATTGGTGTCTCCATTGACTTTTCATTTTCATGAGTTATCAGACTTGCTGTGGTGATTGGTCTCCTGTCTAGTCAAGTTCTCATAGGTTTCATTTGGACCCTGTGTGAATGTCCGGGTGGGTCATCTCCTGTCAGGATGTAAGCCACCATCCCATGTCTTGTTAACACCCAACTTTTATGTGCAGTGTGGAGATACAAATCAGATACTCATGCTTCCATAGCAAGTGCTTTATCGGCTCACTGGCCCTGATAATCACCTTATATCACCATAAAGCATGAACTTACCAGATCGGCAATTTTCAGGTACACTAAAAACAGTCAGTTTGGTTTCAAAATAGGGGGCATTATCATTGTCGTCTTCCACTCTGAAGAGTAAGGGGAGTGGGTAGTCGGGGGCATAGCCATCTGCAGTTGTCGCGTAGCCATACACCTGGAGGAAGGAAGACAATGGCTTGTTCTCAAATGATAAACTATATACCAAAGTCAGCCTAGAAGCAGCACAGGCTGTAACACTAAGACACTACCCACAGGTGTGTGGTGCTAGGAAATGGTGCAGTGGAGACATAATGTCCAGACAGAATGGAGCTTCTGTCCTCTGAGGTGTTATTTTTGTTATCCTCCATCATAGTACCATGCTCTCCCAGCATTAGGAACAACAGGTGGTCTCAGAATTAATGTATACTCTTCTACTTATTAGAGCACATGTAGATTTCTTGTAGTTTATACTAATGCAAGTATTTTAAAAAGGTTATTTATAGATTTTATATACATATATAATCAGTTATCTCTGGGTTATGTCTTTCCTGTATTTTCTCATTTTGTGCAATAAATATGTATTTCTTCCTAATGAAAATGCAAATAAAATATGTATATATGCCAAACTCCATCTCAATCTAGCAAGCATGGATGCCTTTCCTTTAAATTTCATCAAATTATATTTACCTTTTTATGTATTTTGTGCATAGGAAGTGTTCAACAAACAGTTACTAAGTTGGATCCCAACCAAACCACCCACTTCCACTTCTGTCACCGCCATCACTCTCATGGCTAGGACCATCACACCACTATCACTGTCATCTGTGTCATGATCTTTATCTCCACATCTACAACCCGCAAATGTCACACTTCAGTCTTCCAACAACTCCTTCTTTCTCCCCTGGTAAATGATGTTAATTTTTCTTTCTCAAAATACTACCATTTTGTGATTTGAGTCTAAATAAAAGTGTAAAATTATTTAATATCTCTAGTGCAATATAATTATTCTTAGGCATGAAGTCTGTCATTCACTGATATTATTTTCCCTGAAATCTATCTCTATCATAGAAAAAAAGTGATTTACATTGGGTAAGTCTTTAACAAATAACATTTCTTTCCCAGCCAATTTATCCTTTTAGGAAGACAAACTCCCCCTTAAGCTTGTTCTCTGAAATATTTCCATTAACATTCTAGTAATGATATCTATATCACAAAGGCTTTTAACTATTTATCTGCTTAAGTCCATCCTGCAATTACTTAAAGTAATTTTTGTTGATTTTTTTTCGCTTCAGTGAATGTGAAGATCATCTTTTTCTCACCATACAAGCATTTGCAGCTTGAAATATTATTTCTTGATATTTTACTGCAAATAAGTGTGCCTCCAAATGCTGCTGATGGAGATGCAGTGATTCTTTTCAAGGGCAATTCTGATCTTATTTTCCACTAGCAATGAACCAAGAATCTGCAAAAGAAACCCTAATAGACAAGACTGGTGCAAACAAGAAAACAGACCAAGAAAGTAGATAAACACAAAAGCCTCATGTAGTTCTCATGGAGAATCTACTCATGCTCACATGACAGAGCAACTAATAAGTAATTCTTTCTTATTTAGTCATCATAGCAACACTTGGAAAAAACCTCAAGTGGGGTTAGAGATATTGTTAAGGGCACTTCCTGTGCAAGCATGGGGGCCTGAGGAGGCCAGAGAAACCACTTAAATTGGATCCCCAAGACCCATCAGCGTGTAGCCACATGCACTATTGCCCTGTCCTGCAGGGCACAGAGACAGGAGAATCCTCAGGGCAAGCTGTAAAGTCAGTTAGAGACCCCTGTTCAAGTAACAGCAGTAAGAATGGACAGCAAAGCAATAGAGGGGGATCCATAAATCCCCTTCAGCCTTTACAGGTCAGTGCACCCCATGGCAGGTGAGTTAATGGGCATGTAAACCATACTGCACATACATACCAAATACATTACACATCTACCAAAAAAAACCCTCAAGTAATGGCTTTGTATAGTAGATCCCATTATTCTATATCAAAAGCAAAAATAATATACTGCAATGTTAGTATAAGACTAATAATATTAGTTGTGCTTAACCAGGTTAAGTATATTGTTTAAATATCATGATATTTTTCTAGAGCCTGAAGAATCCATCTCCTTCATGCCTCCCATGATTTATTTTTCTGAAATTGTTGTCATCTTGAGAAAATTTGAACAGTCTCCACCGGAATTGGGGCTTGAGTTTTCAGTAAGAGACAACCAGTGCAGACAGAGCAAAGAAGAAGAGAAGAGTAAGGCCAACTGCTTAGGCACCGAGGGGAGATAGCAGCCCATGTCACTATTTATTATTATTTTTTTTTATTGATTATAGAGAAAGAGGCAGATGGAAAGAGAGTGAGTATGGGCTTCCTGCCACTGCAAATGAACTCTAGATGCATGGACCACTTTGTGCATCTGGCTTAATGTGGGTACTGGGGAATGAAAACTGGGCCTTCAGGCTTTGCAAGCAAGTGATTTTAAAAAAAATAATTTTATTTATTTATTTTCAAGTAGAGACAGAGAGAGAGAGAATGGCAGCACCAGGGCCTCCAGCTATTTTAAACAGACTCCAGATGCATGTGCCACTTTGTGCATCTGGCTTCATGTGGGTACTTGGGAATCGAACTCAGTTTGTTAGGCTCTTCAGATAAGCCACTTAACCACTGAGCCATCTCTCCAGCCCACAAGCAAGTGATTTTTAACTACTAAGCCGTCTCCCCAACCACTGCGGCCACTATTTTAGGGAATAATTTAAGAAAAATTATTTAAAACATAATAATCTCATATTTATATAAACTGAATAAAAGGCAATTCCATCAAAATCCTCAGGACAAAAATCTGGAGTTATACCTTATATGTTTTAAAGAGCTTTCTACTTTGTATTGCCTACATTATGCCATTGAACTTCAGAACTGCTCTAAGTCAGATAGCTATTGTCAGCTTGTGAGCAAAGAAAACAGACTTCTGGAAGTCATGACCTGTCCAAGCTATGAGGAGTAGTGGTGGATAATTAAGATGTACCAGGAATAAACCATGAGTGTACCTTTTAAAAGAGAGCATTTTGAGTTGATAAATTATTATTAAGGTACATTATTTTAAAGTGTAATAATTTAGTCTTAACTTCTTTGACAGGGAAATCTCCCATTCTGTCTAGATCTGAGTCATTTTACACCTGGCAACATGTTTACATCTTGTCATGATATTTTACTTAATAAATGTTACTAATTTGCAAGTGATGTTTCTTTACATAAATGCAGTCTTATACATTAGAGAAATTTAGATAATTCCCAAGGTAACATTATTCAAAAGCTTTACATTGAACAGCAATTCCAAATTATTTTATTTATCAATCTCATAAAAATGTGGAAAACAGTGAAGGCTTGTTGTTTCCCATTCTCTTCCCTTGTTTCTGACAAAGTTTACACGAAGCACTGAAACACAAAAGGCTGCAAACTAGACGTCATCCAATGATCGCTAGGCAGAATAAAGAAATTATGTAGTGAGAGGCAGAATAAGTGGCCTTTTATTTCTTTGCAAGAATACTTCTAATGTCTCAAATTTGCTATTGGTGAAGGATATGTATTGAATCTGGCCCTTGATAAAAGCCACAAGGAGCTGCTATCCTCTATCAATTGCTGAGTTTGTGGATAGAAAGATCAAAAGACTTGCAGTGGGCTAGGTGGACAATGAACATGTGTTAGGGATGTGTTCTATCACCAACACCAAAAAGAAATGGAAAAAAAATGAAATGAAAGATAAGCTGGGTTGGGGATGTAGCTCAGTGGTTGAGTTTACTACTGAGTACAACATGCTGGATTCAATTCCCAACACTGTAAAAAAAATAAAATAAACAAAAAGTTGCAGTTATGTTTTTCTTACTTCTCCTACTTTATATTTTATATTATTAGAAGCAAAATATACTTATTCTAGAGAATGTTGGAAGGAACATAAAATTATAAAGAAAGTATGTCACAATAATACCACCTTTGTATTTAATTATGAAATACTTATATAAAGATTTATATTGATTTAAAATGCATGCTACCTTAATAAATGAGTATATTGAGGACATTCTATAATAGAGCCCTATAACTGTGCTTGTATGAAGAATAAAATCCTTAAAACTCATTCTCTGGTCTTTAGTTATCTCTCTGTAGAACTGTATTTCCCATTCTGTGTCAAACTACAATCCATCCAGAGTTTGCTATAGTTGATATATTCTTTCTTCTTTTCTTTTCATCTCTACTTTTGTTATTGCTGTCATTGTTCAGGACAGGATCACACTAAGTAGTCCAGGTTGGCTTTGAACATGTGATTTACCTGCTTCAACCTCCCAAATGCTAGGATTATAGGCACATACCAGTATGCCTGGTTCTAAGTAGATTTTCTGTTGAGGTTATATCTTCCTGGCAGCTATCCATACCTCCTCCCCACAATTGTTAACTTCTTTCAGAGTTGACTTCATGTGGCTTCCAACACTTACTTGCTCACTTTCCATATATCTGTTCTGGACTGCCCATGAATGCAATAATTCTCCACCTTAAGTTCCTTTAGCTACAGAACTCTATCACCTTCACTTATAATTCAAGACAATCAGAACCCAAGATCATTAACCATCAGGTTAAACACAAGGATCATGAGGCATTATGAAGCTTGAAATAAAGACATGAATGAATTTTCAGAAGAGACAGCATTTGTCCATAGGTATAGGAGGGTGATGGCTGGTGAGTACTTTCTGGATTGCTAAGGAAATAACATGGTCCTCAATTATTTAATTACCAAAGAAAAGGGTGAAAGGAGCCCCAGGCTTTTCAAGGGACAGCTGCAAAGGACAGCATCTTTTATTCATTCAAAGTCAACATATATGACTGACTTAGCCCTAGCTCAGAAAAACTAGTCAGACTTCCTGGGCATGGACCCAAGTATCATTAATATGTTTTATAACATAAAGGTATAGCTGATAATTTTATTTTATAAAGAGAACTTTGAACTCAATAAAATTCTTTGTTACTTCTCTAGAATCTAACAGATAAAAAGCTATCCTTTAAAATGTCCCATTATAGTTCCTACATTCACCCTTCCTTACTGTTACTTCCCTTGTTACATCTACTGTCTTTTTTTTTTTCAGCAGGGACACCAATAGGAATTGGTGTTTTATTGAATATTAAACATATTCCAAATATTAAGTAAAATATTTGACTCAAAAATTGACATTTAAAATATGAAGAAACCAATAATAAGCATAGAATTTTGAATAAGTATTTCAGCACTCCTACCAAAAACTGGTCATACTGTTCACGATCAATGCTTCGTGTGCAGTAGATGTCCCCCGTGTCTTTTTCTATAAAAAACAAGTTGAAGGGCTCTTTGTCCACTCCTGGTCCACTGATGGAGTAAAATATGGTGTAATTCTGGGCAGCATCAGACTGGATCTGTAACAGTAAGTGACAATTTAGGGGCAGAACAAATATGTCAAATATGTCATAAGTAATATCTTCCAACAAACTTTTGTGATGGTTTATTTTTATTACTTTCTCTACTTCCTGATCATCTATTCTTTCTTCCCTCTTTTTCTCTACTCAACATCTCTTAGTTTTTCTGAATTCTTAGTAATACTCTACAATGTGTTTAGTAATAATCTGCATTCTGTCCCTTGTTTTACACCAAATGTTTCATCACTTGCATATCCATATAACATTTATGTTGTTATATAGCTTCATAATGCATAATCACTTATTCAGACATATAAAGTAAAAAAAAATCCAGTGACTTTGAATTATCTAAGATTGAAAATTATGTGATTACTCTTATGTAATGCAATTTTTCTTATATCATTAATGCTTCAAAACTCAAAATTTCTAAAATTGTCTTATACTTACATTCTAGCTATATGAGAGTCAGAGAACATAGGAACACAGTAAACAAAATGTGTTCATTTTTTTGGAGGATAAGTGTTATTAATTTAAGCCAGAGTTGAAATGTACAAGACCTCTTGGCATATTCTTTGTAAATGAATGCTTAAAAGTCTAGCATAGTATTTGGGTGATAAAACTTGGTTAAAAGTGCCAAATATGATTTCTTGGAGAAAAGAATAAAATCTATTGGGTCACTTTCATGTGCTCCTGGTTATGTCTAGATTATCCAATAGTTAAAGCCTTTATTTAATATGTTGTGATTTATTTATTTATTTATTAATCTAGTGTGATACTGGGAAAGGAACCTTGTGCATTCCAGACTAGTACTCTAGCACTACTACTAAATGATATTCTTTTGTGCACCTTTTAAAAGGAAAACTATGAAAACAAAAAATAATTTTACGTCTTGAAGTCCAATAAAATGGAACATACCTGCTGAATGTGTTGTGGAAATGGACCCAATGAGTTCTCCATCAATGAACATGGAATCGGAGCCCATTTCCTCTTATTCCGCTTGAGGGCTGTGTCTTTGGTATTCCTCCTCTTAAAAAACTGCATTTGATGAGAAAGAAAAAACATAACATTGCTTAGTATTCTTGGAAGTGTAGTTTTTACATGCATACCAGCAATGGAGAAAAAAAAAAGTAAGGGAATATGTAGCAACATCAAAGAGATTTTCTAGAGTGTTTTAATTTTTTCAATAACAAGATATCAAAATTCACATACATATAACTGCAAACTACATTAGGTTCTATAGCTCCATGTATTTCCTGGTGTAGCCAGCTAATGATCAGAGACTGGAAGGATATTGGGATAGATGTCCTTGAAAAGCTATAGCCTCACTGGCAGCCAAGAAGATAATCCATTTACAAATATTTAAGAAATGGCTTTCTTCTAAGAATAATGGTTGAGTTAAAACCTTTTGAACTCTGTCTACAGTGAAAATATTTGTGTAGCTTCATAAAGACACAGGGTAGTATTTATTCAAATGAATTTTATGCTATTTAGGAATACTTTAGAGCTTGGATAAAAGAAAAGCATTAAGCATTTATAAGCATTAAGCATATTTTAAATTCAGGGCAGAGTTCTTGCCATCAAGAGAATTAACTGAAAAATCCACTTATAAGTAGAATCAGTTAATAAGCTTATATGACTGTGATCATCTTGCTGAATTTGCTGAAAGGAATATGTAAACTTTAGAAACCTTTTCCCTTTGCATTCCCAGCATGCATATCCCTTCCCAGTGAGAAAATGAGCTCATTGTCAATATTTTCAAACCCATCCTCCAACACATCCACTTGGAAGAAAGGACACTGTGGAATTTCCTAAGAAGATGAAAGTGGGTCTTAGACTATCCTCTGTAAAGAGAGCCACATACCCACAGTCACTTGGGAGGAAGCCAGAGAGGGTGGGATGGTACATTCCAGCCTGTTCTCTCAGCTGGAGACCTGCCTTACCTTGTTCTGGTTCTTCAACTTGCTTGATCTTCCTGCCACAGCTCAAACCACTATCTGAATCATTGGATATCTGACTCTGCTATGTGGCTGCAGCCTTCATCATTATGCAACTGTGTGCATAGTTCTCTAACACTCTAGTAATCTTGTTTGGCAATGGTAAGCAGAAAAGACAACAAATATTCAGGGAAGAATGACAATTTTAGTCTGATTAGAAGCCCAGGAAGTGAAGAGCTCTCCTGAGGACATTAATACACAAGGCTACTTAAATTCGTGCCCACTTTACCTTTATATCTCTTGCTGATAGGACAATTTCTATCTCTTTTTGTTCCTCCATCTGCCTGTCAGAGAGTAAAATGGAAAATGTCTTCTTCTCAGAAGACAAAAGCAGGTCACGTGTTGTATAAATCTTGCCATCTTCTAGAATTTTAAAGGCTGGGTCACTGGACAGGATTAAGCTGGCTGACTTGAGGCACTCCTCCAGATTCACTGCAGAGAAGAAATCTCATAGCAGCAATTTGTCAGGTGAAATAGGAGCAGAACACGTCTTACAAGAAAGACAAGGAAGTAAACAGAGGGCAGGGACCAGAAGCACCTGCCATGCTAAAATTTAGGAGCCATGAAAATTAAATAATTAGATTAGTGAGGTCACTTTTCCCACTACTTTCTTCATATTATATGTACATATTGTTAGGCGGTGTGTGATATCACATTCAGAGCCTCATGCCTGGCAGCAAGCACTCCACCAACAACTGAGCTCTACCCCTAAACCCCAGCGCCCCATCACTTTCATTATGAACTAAATTAAGAAATGAACTATTTACCCATTTTCATTTGATTTAGTTTGGAAATGGTCCCTGACTTACAATAGTTTGACTACATGATGGTGTGAAAGTGACACACATTTAGTAGGACGTGTGCTTTGAAGTGTGAGTTTTAATTTTGATCTTTTCCCAAGCTAGGGATGTCTGGTCAGGATACTTTCTTATGCTGGCTGGGGAGGTGAAATGCTGAGTCTTGGATGGGGCGAGGAGGAGGGGTACAGCTGCAGTGGACTGTGTGGTAGAGCAGGTATGCAAAAGGCATTTTCACTTCTAACATTTTTGCCTTACAATGAGTTTATTAAGATGTGACCATTTGTAAATTAAGAAGTATCTAGAAGTAGATAGTTGGATATGCATTTATATCCACCAACAAATGTATTGCTGTTTTTATCAAATTATTGATTTCTGAATAAGTTGTTCTATAATGTTTCTATTATAAACATACAGCGTGAATAAATTTGGACAGTAATTTAGAAACTATGTTGCAACAGTTAAGAAACCTGGTATATTATTATGTAATAATTCTCACTAAAATTGCAACTAATCTTCCTATATTATCCTATATTATCTGAGGTTTAACAAACTCAGTCTTGTTTTTGCATTAGTGACACTGGCACTATGATCCAGTGAAATTTTATTTGACTTTCACAAGGTACTCTGAGAAATAGGCCATATAAATTCTTGGCAAATACTTGCTCACTACTACCATTTCAGGTGAAAATTTCATTTGAACAGCTTCAATTTTGGCACATCTCCTGTCTGGTCAAGTAAAGAAACATCAAGATATGGCCAACAGATTAGTTTATAGGCTTGTAGTTTTGGTGTTTTCCTTTATTTAAAATAAATAATTCATTAGTTTTTCTGGCAAGAAAGGTCCAACTTTGGTGTTTTACCTATTTTTAACTACCATCACCAAGAAGAAGACAACAAACAGATAGCTACTTTTTTATTGTGTGGCCAATTTGAATACCAAGGAACTACTTTAGGACTTTTCTCCCAAAGTTTACAAAAGCAGCTGAATCTAATTGTAGCAAGTTACAACACTTAAATTCTCAATATATGTCCTCACCTTTGCCTACAAGTGTTTCAGCCTTAAGATGAGAGGGAACTTGAAGAGAAATTTTCTGACAAGCATCGCAAAATAATACCAGAACCTCAAAAGAAAAAAAGAAATGCATTTGATCATATAGTTTAACATTATAGTTTTGTAGTATACATAAATTATCCATTATGGAAAAATAACGCCTAGGTCCTTCATTTTTAAAATATTTATTTAAAAAGTAACTAACAAAGGCAAATGGTTTTAGAAACACCATAGCCAATTACTTTCAATGAAAAAAAAACATTTCTTTGTATTTATATTCCATAAATTCAGCAAATTTGATTACAATCTACTCACTTTTTATAGCATTAATTGCCTGTAAGGCCATCCATAAATCATCACATATTTGTTCTACTCTTCCATCACAGTTTTCAATACTTCAGGGTATGTAAATTCAATGAGGCCTTTTTTTAGACCTACTAAAATAAGGCTTAAAACAACCACTGACTGTTATTAGAACACTTTTCAGACCATGTTGGCAAAACACTCCAAACTCTAAGTGTTCTCAAATCACACAACTGGCCAAAAAAAGAAATATTCTTCAAAATGTTAATCCTAATCTTCATGGAGTAAAGACTTTTAATTGAATTCAAAAACCATTATTGTTTTAAAAAGTTTGATATTCTAAAGAAAATGTACTATCTAAAAACAATAGAATGTTCTAGTTCAAAAACTTAGATAAATTCAAAATATTTAAATCCTTATTCAGCAACTTCACTTTGCATTCTCTTCTCTTTATCAAAATAAATTCAGTTTGATTTTTCAAACATAAAAAAAATGACAGCTAGATTTCCCAGAATCATTTGTGTTAATTTTGTGATCAGGTTTTCAGTGAAAACATATTTCTAGAGTTATGTGACACATTATATATGTATGTAGAACAAAGAAAATGTGGACCAACATTCTTATTAAGGATGCCCATGTCTTTTCTAACTTTGCTCAAGTCTGGCAGATACAGTGTAGGGACCTATTAATACATTGTGAATTTATAAATCTTTTAGGAAGATAAGAATATCTGGAATTTTAAAAGTCACATTTCATATAGTTTTAATTTAAATAGACATTTATGAAAGTTTAAGACATTTCATTTATTTGAATTTTTGCAGAATATCTTCATCCCTAATGTTAAGAAATGCACTAAATTATATCTCAAAAACTCACTGAAATCAAGTCATCCTTCAGTAGTGGACTATATAGTGTAAAATATATAATGTTGAAAAAATATACTGTGATTGGAAACAGATACATACTATATACATACATTTGTATACCTATAAACATGCCGAAGTGTATATCTTATAGAATATTTTTGTGCCCTCATTTTCCTCCCTCCTTGTCTCAGGACCCCCACCTTAGGAGTGTTTAGTCTTACAAGTAGTCTCTAGATTTCAAGCTAATCAGGGGCTAAGCAACTTAGAAGTTGCTTCTCTAGTGAGTATGGGCAATCAAGGATGAGAGCACAGAATACTGGGTGGAACTGAGAGCCAAAACAAGAGAAACCTGCATCCAATTCATCCACTGTAAAACTCTCACCACACTTTACCTAAGGAATTCTAAGTCCAGGTGATTTCTGAGCTCTCTTCTGAACTTACAGGATGAGTTGACCATAAACTCCAAGTTTCACATTTTTAACTTGGGGAAAATGTTGGTGCCCATACAGTAAAACCTTCAAACTCTGAAAACATTTGCAACTGAAATAGTTGGACAAAATTTTAAACAGCAGAATATTTACAGTTCAGAATTGCTGAATGAAGATGTGGAAAAACTCTTCCCATCAGAAAAAAATAATAGAGCTTCTCAGAAACAGTAGCTATAGTTAATAACAACCCAGGTGGAAGGTAAGCTCAGGGCACTTCCAATGACTGTCATATTCTGTTACTACTTTTCTTGAATTAAACTGCTGCCTTAGACCAAGTGTTCTTTCCTTTTCTTATTTCTTCCTCAGCAACTTAAGACAGTCTTGAGTAATTTATATCTTCCCCAGAATCACTTTCCCCTTCTTACTGTATACATGAACATAGAGTGAAAGCAAATCCCAGAACCTGGGAAGAATGCCAAAAACCTGAATTGATTCTACTACTTTTCAAACAACCCCATGGCAAGACAACAAGGGATGTGCGAAGTGTAAACTAACCCCTCCCCGCCTCTCAGTTCTGTGAAGTCCTCTCAGATCAGCTTTTGTTCTCCTAGTCAGTCCTTCCTGCCTTCCCTTCCCACCTCTTCACTCCCTCATGCCCAAACTGGAGGGAGGCAGCAGGTAGTGGCAGGCAGGTTCCCTAATCCTGTGTGTGCTGTTACTCACCAGGAGAGAGAAAAGGAGCTGCTTAGAGTTGATGCTCCCTGGGGCAGCACTGGCCACAGCCATCAGAAGTGGTCCCAGTGACCAGCTACTAAGGCGGCCTGGGACTCACAAGGCAGCTCAGAGACACTGGCACTCGTCAAAGATGGGCTGCAGCCACCTTCGCACAGCAGATCAGCTTTGGAAGACAGTCAGGAGGAGGTGAAGAGGAGGAGGAGGAGCAGCAGAGTGACTTTCCTCCTCTCCCTGGCCAGTCTTCCTCCTTCTAACCCAATTCCCTGTTACTGGAAAGAGGGCTTCCTACAAGTGAGGAGAGTGAGGTACCAAGCACCTGTGCCCAGCCACTGGCTCCTCCTCACAGAGGCTTTCAAAATTTCGACTGCCACTTAACACATAGGCAGAAGCAGGAGTTAACACCCTCCATCCTCTGCCCTCCTCCCTTTCCCCCCAGGTTGATGCTATGAAGTCCTCCCAGTTATTATGTCCTCCCACGGCCTACCCTCCTTTTGGCCTTATTAACCTGCCTTCCCCGCTGGGTACAAACATAAATTGTACGTGAATTCCATGCAAAGAAGTGATGCCTCCTTGAGTGCCATTGGCAAATCAGAGGCCATAAGATTGCGTCATCACATCCATCTGGAGTTATCTCCCGTCTGAGCATTTAGGTGCAGTTTGTGCCAGGGAGCACTGTAGACCTGCCAGAGAGCTGGCATTCCAGCTGACAGACTGCAGCAATGCCATTGCTGCACTGCGTCTACTCCCTATTATTTTCTGTCTACTGGGCTCTGGTCCTGGAGACATTACAAAGTGTACATCAGTCTCATAAAATTAAAGTAATAAAGAAGGATCTGGGATATAATTTTCTTATTGTTACACTGTGAATATTATTTTTATCTCTTTTCCATGTGACAACTGCAAGCTATAAGACTAAATCTCATTAAAACGACTCCCTTCACCCTAGCTAGTTGTGCATGACAAGTAATATCCTAGATACTCTGCTTTGTGGAACAGAGATGGCATCACATAGGTTTTGTAGGCACGAATGGCACTTGCAAGGTCAGCATCATTTCTCCTATCGTGACAGTGAGCTGAATATCATCAGTTGCATTCAATGGCAGTGATGGAAGATCAATATTTTCTAGTGTTAATTCCTAATTTGGAAGACAGAGAGGGTCTTAATAGGCAAATTTACAGGGTCACTGCTATGAATCAAGAGCCATAGCAGGAACTTAAGTGAATACTCCCAACATTCCAAAGAAGATTCATTTAGGAAATGACATACTCATAGGAGAGTAAAATCTCATCCCTTTGTTGATGGGCAAAAAGTAGAGAAGCAGGATTGGAATGCATCTCACTTGACAGTGCTGGCAGACCATACACAAGGCCCTGGGTTCCAGCCCCAGTACTGCAGTAACTTGGTAGGGTGGCAACATGCCTGTAATTCTAGCACTCTGGAGGTAGAAACAGGAGAGTAAGAAGCTCAAGGTTATCTTCCACTACATGAGATACAAGGCCAGTCAAGGCAGCATGAGACTCTGCCTCAAAATAATTGGGTGGAGGGGGAAGTGATGTAGACAGCTGTCTACCACCAAATCCCTATTCTTATTTTTATCTATTTATTTGTTGAAGTTGTGTGTACATATGGAGACATATGTATCCATAGAACAAATACCAAAAGGTTCACATACTAGTTAGGCACTGTCCTCTACTGGAGTTGCAACAGCATTCAGAGAGAAATAAGAAGATTGCAGACCTTTTGGTGTTAAAAGGGCACTTTTTGAAGGAGATTGAATAAAAGTTTAGAAGACAGAGTAAATGGCAAGCATAAAATAACTTAGCACTTAAGAAAGAAATGAATAGTGAATCACAAATTCTTAGTTTAGAGACTCAAATAGAAGAGTTAATTATGTACATGTAAGCATTGTATTAACTCCTTCTAGTACAAATTCATGGTCATAAAAAGTTAAGTGTAAAGACCCACATAAGCCTTGTATTTCTTTAATTTTTAACTTGAGGTACAACAAGAAATCCTACCTTTCTACGCAGTAACAAATGTCATAAAATTTGATTACATGTGGCCAATTTCCTGAAAGCTTGGTCATGAGTAAACTCAAAGCCTCAAAACAGTTATTCAGAAACAGAATTATTGTATCTATCAGATGATCCAATTTCTTCTAAAAGACAAGATTTTTAGAAATAATGTATGCCTTGATAGGAACTCTTTGTATCAATAGCACATGACTGAACATAACCAAACTATGGAATGAGGGAGAATGAGCTTCAAAGAAAGAGGAAGTCTTCGCTATTAAAAGCAACATCTTGGGTCTTCTGAATTCAACATCTGTACAGGAAGACCCTCTTCAATTCTAGTGGCTTCATAGACATTATCTAGGTAACATGTTATTATAATTTAGAAGGAAAGTGAGTGCCCAAACTTATTTGCAATGCTTTTGTAAGACTATTTGCATAGGAAACTAATCATTTTTACATAAATGACCACTCCCTATTATTACCAAAGCTGTCATCAGGCCTATTAAAAGAAAAGTCATCATACACCCTGGATAAGTTATAACTCTTTCAGCACACACACACACACACACACACACACACACACACACACACACACTTACCTCAGATTGACTTAAGAGAAACAAAGCAAAATTGTTGAGGTGTCGAAGTGCTTGTTAGATCGTGTCACTGGAAGTCTGGAAATATCATGGATTCTGAAATAGTTCTCTCCATTGCTCTGGCTAAGCAATTGTGTTAATTGCGTTATTACTCAATGTTTCCACTTTGAAGGCAAAGATGGCCACAAGAAGCTCTGAACTTACATTCTATTGGTTTAGCAAGTCCTTATTGAAAGACAGTACTACTTTGAGCAAAACACAACCCCTCAACATTAGCTTAAAGGTTAAAGGTGGTTCAGACCATGTGGGCAAGTTGGCAGAAAAGTCATTGCCTAAAGACCACTATGGTACAGACAGAATAAGGAGTAACACTGGATAGACAAGCAGTCCACAGATATTTAATAGACTAACCTTTCCTGTGTTATAATTTCAATAACACTAGTGAATTATCCATTAATTAATTATCCATTAATTATCCATTAACATGGTTTCTACTCTAAGCATTGTCTTTTTGCTGACTCAGAATTACCATCTACCCCACATGGAAATGCATTCTGAAAAATCAGCTCAAGTAATTCCTATGACAGTCAGAATTAAAATCCCTGTGAAATGAATCCAGAAAATATCTTGTGCTTTGATTCATTTTCTATTTCCTGGAATTATTGTCTTCTTTAGTGGAGATGAGAGTTGAATACTTCAAAAGTTAGTTTTAGTTATAGATAGGATCTTTCTGTCAAATGCTTATCTTGTGTATTAAGTATCACATTATTAAACATTGATTTTTAACATGAGAATATTTACTCACTGCCTAAATTTTATTAAGATAGAAAATTTGGACAAAAACTTCTTCCATGATTTAAAAGTAACTTTTTAGTGCATATCATTTCCATCAGTTATTTTTGTATAATTTTTAACATTTCCATACATATTCTATAAATGCAATTTTGCAGTATATTTTCCATAAATCCATATAAATCTGCGCTGACATATTTGTGTAGTGTCATGAGAAGCCCTATGTAGCACCATGACAGAACTATAATAAATTCCTTCAAATACAAGCATCAAGATTGATTTAACCTCTTCCTGATAGCGAGCACCTAAGTCATTCCTGATTTTCTATTATAAAAACCATCTTTTTTTATAAATACGACTTTTTAAATATTTTATTTATTCATTTTCAAGCAGAGAGAGAGAGAGAGAGAGAGAGAGAGAGAGAGAGAGAGAGCGCCAGAGTGCACCAGGGCACCACCTTGTGGGTCTGGCATATGTGAGTCCTGGGGAATTGAACCCGGGGCCTTAGGCACTGGAGACAAGTGCCTTAACCGTTGAGCCATCTCTCCAGCCCTAAAAACCATCTTTATACATAAATCTGTTTTCAGAATTTAACATTCTTTCTTGAGCTAGCATGCCACAAGTAAAAGAGCCCTAGATATAAAAAGTCAATTTTCCACACAAAAGCAGAGGTCCCAGGTTACAAAGATGGCTTCATGGGTAAAATACTTTCTGTGTGAGCATGAAGACCTGATTTTTGATCCCTGGCACCCAGATAGCCCAGTATGGTAACACATACATGTAATCCCAGTCCTGGGGAGGCAGAAGTAAGAGGATCCCTGGAGCTTGCTGGCTCCGACTTCAGTGAGGGACCCTGTCTCAAAAAAAAAAAAAGTGATAAGGTGGAAGGTGATTAAAAGAAATACCTGATGTCAACCTCTGACCACGATGCTCATGTGTGTATGTACCCACACACATATGTGTACCGACATGCATACTAAAATGCACAGCCACATGCATACCCACAAGTAGAAATACTGCACACACCACACATACACAAAAATTAAGAATCAGGGTTCCAAAGTTCTTGACAGTGAATGAATATTCCAGCAAGTATCAAATGTGACCATTTCACTTAAAAATCCTACTTTAATAAGTAAGAATTTATAACTAACCCAAATCATCAGTCTACTCATGATATAGATTACCACTGCATTTTTTCTGATTGGGTATGTTGTAAATATTTATATGCCAGCACAGCATGTTGAAATGTGAGGAAATTAGCAAATTTAAAATGAGTGAAATAAGTTAAAAATTCTGACTTTCTCTTCCATGGGGCTCCTTCTGGAGATTAGAAAATTGCAATGCTTTTAATTTGTAGCCTTTCTATTTTTGTGGTTGTAACTGAGAGTGAAATAGTATTTTTGTCTTCCGAGATAGCTGAAATACTAATCCTCCCTTAAACACAGTTTCTGTGGTAACCACTAAACACACCAACAGCTTTATAAATTAGTTTATTAACTGGCATGACAAGCAAGTGTTTTATTTCCATAGGAGATGTAATGCTTCCTCAAATTATTCTCCAATTTCTTTACTATTGCACACGGAATTAAACCCATTCCTTAAGATTCCTGCAGCTGGTTTTGGATGTAAGAACAAATGTCTGCTGATTGGTTTCTGAATAGAGTTTCATAAAATAGCTCTAAGAATTTGATCTTATCTGAAGGTAATTGAACAAGCAGTCAGCTTAAGAATTCTGCTGTTGCTGTGCAGAGCTTCGGGTGAAGATGGAAAGTTATAGTTGCATTGCTGGTATTTCCAGTGGCCTCTCTGAATGATCACTGTTGGCAAGACACATATTTTGCTGGTATTTTCAGTGATCACACTGAACTATCACTCTTACTATATCACAGAATGTAGTCAGAAAGATAAAGATCAGAAACTGAACCTGATCTGCACAATCAGAAAAACTTCTCTGTCAGGTTGTGCTATTTTGATCAATGGTCCATTTCCTCTAAATGAGCTTGTGCTCATGTACTTGTGAGACATTTTGCCTATGTTTTGGAGATGCGTTGGAATGTCTGCTTGCTAAGACTTTCTTCCAAGACAAATACAATGTCTCAGGCACAGTGATAAGAAGGACACCATGCTAATAGCTCTGGAACTCCTGCTTAGCCTAGATGACTCTGCACTCTTGCCATTTCACCGGGATTCTGGAAGGCATGTTGTATCCTGTCTTGTCACAGCCCAGCTGCTGTTATTTTGAGGTGAAGAATGAGAATTCTAAAGGATATGCATGTGTCCATGTCACTGTGTCCTGTATGACGTTTCTTCTACTTTGGAGAAGTTCTCTACTCCTGTGATTAGGTCATTTTCCTAATAAAAAGGACAAATACAGACCAGACACTGAGGTAAAGAAGGAAGCACACAAGATTTGTGACCAACTTCTTATGCTTGCTTCATTTTCCTTGTTATGCTGAAACTTGAGAGGGGTTTGGGCCTTGCATTGTTTAAAATTTTCCATTTTTTAAAAATCAGAAAGGCACACTCAGATATAGTTGAAAATTCATTTAGGAGAAAGGTTATTTGTCCAAATTCATAGCATTAGCCTCAGATTGAGCCCATTTTAGACCTTTCCTGCAACATAATAAAGTCTTGCTTAACAGTTTTACAGGTAAATTGATCTAAAACAAAACAGAAAGTTAATCTTGTAACATAAGGATTTTCAGAACTTGATATTGAAGTTCTTTTTAATCTAAGATATTCTGATTTCTAATTTTTCAGGCCTTTTGTGAATTTCAGTTAAAAGATTTTTAAAAATTGGTAAATTCTTTAGTATCATCAATATAAATTTGACATACCATAATTAGAAAAAAAACAGACACTTGAAAAATATTTTCTTCCATATCTCTATTTCTATTCTGATTAGTAAAACCTAAGAACTTTTAGCTTTCAAATACAGTATGTCATGTGTAAAATACGTATGTGATGGAAAAAAGGAAGATCATAAGCCATGAATATTTTTAAACTAAGCTACCTTAAGAACATACCTTTCCACTTTATAGTTGTGTTAGCTATGCTTTCTTTTGTGTTCATGGATTAAGAGTGATTAATGTTAAACAAAAGAAAATATTCCAATTAAAGCATACACCCTCTGTCAAATAGCTTCAATTAGCCACTGGGCTGAAATTATCATTACGTTATGGTGCTTCTGCAATCAATTGGTAACAGACACTCCCCTTCCAGGGAGATAATTCTGAAAGCATGAGTGTGAAAAATGCTGAAGTTAGTAACCGTCAGGTTCCATCTTTATAGTTTAAGTTCACATTAGAATGGACCAATATTTTGTTAGGTCATCAAAAAGTGTTAATCTGTAATAAACCTACTAGTGATTAATAAGTATCAGTATGTGTCTAGAATGATGCTAGGACACAGTAGAAAAAAAACAGAAGAAATAAAGGAAAATGATTGTGCACTAAAAAGGAGTGCAATGAAGACTATGTTGAGGAGAAAGAACAGAAGAAATTATGTAATCACATGCTAACTGTGGGTATAGAATTGGAATATGGCAGGCAATCAGAGGGGGGACATTAAATACAGATTAGGCTACTCAGGGAGCCAAACAATCATCATATGTAAATGAGCCAAAGAACTAGTGACCTGTGAAGAATTTGACAATGACCCTGAGCTCAGAGAAACTAAAAAGACATTAAAACAAGAAGACATATATAGAGTGTCCTCCTCATAATGAAAATGAATTAAAGAAGATGTGAGTTTATCCTGTAAATGGAGATTGGAATAAGCTAAGAAGAAGGAATGGAAAACTCTAGAAAGAGAGGAGGCTCAGGAAGGCATATGAACAGAAGAATGACTGGGAAGAAAAGCCAGTCCATGCAGGACCAACTTATTCAGCTGGTACTTAGAAGGTAATCTCTATGTCAAGAACTCTACTGGGACTACAGCATAAAGATATGATGTCTACTTACAGTAAAATGAAAGGAAGAGATGAGGAAACATTACAGCACAACATGGGGAAGTAGCAACTTCTAGGGAAGAAGCAACTCTAGGGAGGAGGTAACTCAGCATGGTCACCAAGGAAAGCATCAATGTTAAGAGTCACTAATGTTCCATGGAAGGAGCTAGGATTTTAGCAGATGTTTAGAGATATGCAAAAGTTAAAGAGAAAGGAGCCAAAGGAAAGATAATCTTCAGTATCTTCTTGCACCACTAGGTATGTAAGAATTATGTATAATCAGGTAGTGATCAGAAATGTTTACGACAAAGGCAGAACTTGAAGCAGTTTCATTCCTGCAAAGAATGGAGTCTTAAAAGATGGAAATTTTCTCCTGTAGAGAAGAAAATCAAATGTGATATTGCATAATAGTATTTTCCCCAAATATTTATGAAGGGAGAAATCCTAAACTTATTTTTGAGTCATAGGATAGTCTTAGATTTACAGAAAAGTTCCAAAAACAGTAGAAAGAGGTTCCAGATATTACACACCCAGTTTTCCCTATTATTAACATCTGTGGTTAGTGTGACACATTTGCTGAAATGGATCAACCAATGTCAAAACAGTATTATTAACTAACATCTACCAGTTCCACCCCAAATTTCCTTGGGCTTTACCTAATGTGCTTTCTCCATTCCAGGATCTTATCCAGGAATTAAACCATGTTTAATTAGGTTGCCATGTCCTCTTGGACTTCTCTTTTTCTCTCATACTCTTCCAGTTTTTGATGGCCTTCATAATTTTCAGAATTACCAGTGAGGTAACATATGTCCTGTGAGATTTGTTTGATATACTTCTCACGATTAGTGTAGAGAAACATCAGGAGTCCATATTATCCTCTTCTTTGTTTTGAGATAGTATCACAGTATCTCACTCCTTAGGCCAGGGTGGCCTGAAATATGTTATGAGCCCAAGCTGAACCGAACTTGCCCCAGTTCTCCTGCTCCAGTCTCTCAAGTTCAGTAATCACAGGTGGGGACCAGCATAAAGGTTTGTTTTCTAAATGTGCAAAGCTTGAGCCGGAGGTGGTGGCGCATGCCTTTGATCCCAGCCCTCGGGAGGCAGAGGTAGGAGGATCGCCGTGAGTTCAAGGCCACTCTGAGACTACATAGTGAATTCCAGGTCAGCCTGGACTAGAGCGAGACTCTACCTCGAAAAACCAATATAAATAAATAAATGAATAAATAAATAAATGTGCAAAGCTTTCAATGTCTGTAGCAATAATTATGTATTTACTTTCTTAGAATGAGTTGAAAAGAGAAATGTGTATTTCTAGAATCCTGTGATGATTTCAATACAAATATTCAAGAGATACTGTGAATTAGATGGCCACATGTAATATTTAGACTATGATAATATAGGAGTGTCTTTCTCCCTGCCCCACCCACCTACACTTGGCAGTTGCAATTTGACCCCTACTTGAAAGACACCTGTTCAGATGAATCAGCTCTGGATGGAGTCCATTGGGTGGAGCCATCAGCAAAGGCCAATCAGAAGAATGGCACCTCCCTGTCTCCCCAATTAATTCACAAATGAGAACTGGGATAAATCTTGCAACAGGCAGGACTGGAGAAAAATAAGGAAAATATGTTTGATTACCTGGCAGTCTGCGTCCAGTGCTGTCAGACACTAAGAATGCTAACTTCATCAGAATTGAAGTGGCACAAAGAAAACAATGTCCTCCCCACAGAAATATGTGAAGGTCTTTTTAGTGTTCAGGGTGATTAAGTATTCACAGATATTTTGCCACAATAATCTTAAATTATTGTTTTTATATATTATGTGTTTGTGTGCGTAAGATATACACAAATTTTACAATGATTCTAGACTATTATGAAAGAAAGCATTCAATGAACAAACTAAATTTATGCACATACATAAACACCAACATGGATAAACAGAAAACTTTTAAAGAATTATTTTCAAAAGCAGGTGAGATTAAGGTGGCTTTGAGAAAATGTTGTCACTCGGCACAAAGCAGGCCAGTGCGGCTTGTTTTCCTTTTGTATAGAATGGCCTAGGCATGTGTTTTCCAACCTTTGGTCATTATCAGAAACACTCTTGGTGAGGGCAGGTATATTAAAAGGACATATTCCACAGACTTACTGAAACTCTCAAAGGAGTGTCCAGAAATGTGGATTAAAAAATACTTTTATGTTTTTATTTGTGAGAGAAAATTATTATTTATTTGCAAAGAGAGGGAAACAGACAAGGAGAGAAATGAGAGAGAGAGAGAGAGAGAGAGAGAGAGAGAGAGAGAGAGAGAATAAGTGTTCAAGGGCAAACAAACTCTAGATACTTGCACCACTTTGTCCATCTGGCTTTATATGGGTACTCTGGAATTGAACCCAGGCCTACAAGACTTGCAATCAAGTGTCTTTAACCACTGAACAATCTCCTCAGCCCAGAATGTGAATTTTTATATTTTTATTTATTTATTTGCAAGGAGAGAGAGGAGAGAGAGGAGAGAGAGAGAGAGAGAGAGAGAGAGAGAGAGAGAGAGAGAGAGAGAGAGAGAGAGAGAATGCACATACCAGGGCCTCTAGCCACTGCAAACAAACTCCAGATACATGAGCCACTCTGTACATCAGGCTTCATGTGGGCACTGGGCAATCAAACTCTGGTCATTAGGTTTTGGAGGCTAGCACTTTACCACTGAGCCATCTCTCCAGGCCCAGAATTGCAATTTTTAAAATGTACCCCAGGTGCTTTCGATGACTAACCTGGATCAGATATGCACACTTAAATCAGTTGTAGAAGCATTTTTTTAAACTACTGATTCACAGACCCACTAATTGTGTAGATATTTCATTCAAATTAAACCATTCTATTTTACAGCAAGGATGGAGGGTCATAATATTTAGGAACCTAACAAAATTTACAAGGCTCATGACGTTCAGAAAGTTTTAAAATCCACAGGCCTCTACCCAAGATTACATAAACAGCAAACAATTGCTGGGGAAGAGGAACTCTCTTCAGTGGAGTTGCCTACAAGTTGGGCAGGAAGCCGTAGGGATCCATCATCTGAGAATTGTCACCCATGCAGCACCTGTGATTCACCTGTGCTCCTGTAGGTAGCCCTACTGAACCCATTGGCTTGCTATACTAGACTTGGGATGACCTATTTCTTTGTTCTGCCCTCAGTGTCCTGTCTGGGTGAATAGAACTTTGTTCTTCATGTCTCCCCAATAAGTCTCACCACATACTCCAGACTCATCAACCCAGAAGCTCTGGGTTTGAAACTCCTGCACATGTATTTGAAAACAAAAAAGTCCTTCCCAGTGATGTAGATGAGCTATCAAGATTGAAGTTCATTAGCCTGAACAAATAACATACTGGGGGAATAGTACCCTTCAACAAGAACCGGAAATCACAGTGAGGGGATGCCTATTGTATCATCTGTGAAAATATAGATTTTTAGAAGAAAAAGTAATGAAGTTGAGCATTTTGGGGATGTTTTCATCACTACAAATGGATGCATCTTTTATTTTATATCTTTTGTTTTGATGGAGATTTTTACAGTGAAGGAAATAAGGGAGGAGTCCTATACATGTTTTGAGTAATTAAAGTCTCTGAGTATACTCTCACCTCTACCCCTAACAATTTATACCTGACACTGCACTAAGTATACAAATATGTTTGTTATTTAAGAATTTCCTTTTTATTTTTACCATTCAATATTGTAGAGAAAATATCCTTCTTATATTTTAATAAATTCTAATAGAAAAGTGAATGAAAAATTAAATTAATATTGGTTGATAAAATCTTACCTTTAAAATATTTTAAAATTTATATTTAGATTATTGTCTCTTCAAGGAAATACATAAATAATTCTCAATTTACAAATTTACAAAGTTTTTCTAGATACTTGTCTATTCAAAGAAAAGAATTAAGAATTTGAGAAGTATAAGTATTTAGACCAACTTATAAATTCTTAATTGTTTTCTTTGAATAGACAAGAAGATTGGGAAATGTTTCCTTTTTCTTTGATCCTGGAGAGGAAATTTTTTCCAATATATATCTAGGTTTATAGTATATGCTTTTTTCTTGGAAGGAAGATGCTTTCATTAAACTATAAATTTTATGGCTGTTTTCTTTTTCTTTTTAAATTCTTATATATGTCAACTTAATATGCAAATACTAAATATACTAATTTCTGAAAATGCAGCAGTTTATTACTTCATATCTCATAAATTGAGTTCTTGTCCTTGAAGAAATTTCTGTCAACTCATCTACAGATCGTCTCCAGGTTATGATGGTTCAACTTTCAATTTTCCCACATTACAATAACGTGAGGGTAATACATATTCATTAGAAACCGTACTTTGAATTTTGATCTTGGGTATTTTCCTTGTTAGTGGTTCATAATAGGAAGCTCTTTGGAAAGGCTGGATGGCAATCACACTATCACAAGTGTAAGCTGCAGATTCTCTACCAAGGGCTCAGTAGTTAAGGTAAGCTGTTTGGTAGGGTGGGTACATTAAATGAGCTTTTAAAATATAACTATATTTATAATTTACCATAGGTTCATTAGGACATAATAACATCAAGCATCAAAGAGCATTTATATTTCTTCTGCTACTCCCTGCCATACCATTAAACAATGTGCCTATGCATAAAAAGTTATGTTCCAGTGGCTAGAAAGATGACTTAGCAATTCAAGGTGCTTGCTTGCAAAACCTGCCAGCCTGGGTTTGATTTCCCAATACCCACATAAAGCCAGATTTACAACATGGTATATGTGTCTGGAGTTTATTTTCAGCTGCAAGAGGCACTGGTTCACCCATTCTCTATCTCTCTTTCTCTCTCTCAAATAAATAAATAAATAAATACTCTAAAAATTATTTTCCAAATTTAGAAATTGTTTATTAAATTTATATTATGGAAAAATTTATTTTTAGCTCTCTTATAACATTGCTTCCCTCAACAAGTCAGAATTCCCTCCCTCTTCTCCTCAGTTTCTTTCACAAGCATTTATGCTGCATATCTCCTCCCTTTCACCAAGCTGGAATCCAAGTGTGGAGTTCTAGGGCACAACCAAAGCAGATCTCTCGAGATATCTCTTCAACATGGTATATAAATTTCCTGCATTTGAGTCTTTTGTGTGTCTCCCTTTTTTCCTGAAATATGTGATGCCCAAGTAATAATGAGCATAACTAGTACCAAGATATTGGATTCTAAATGCATTCTTTAAAACATTCAGAAATCTATGGGAAATGATTGATTGGAAGTATGAGTCAAGAAAAAGTACATATTGTTAGATTATACCCCAACCACTTTTCCAGTTCTTGACATGGAGTTGCTGTAACTTAAAGCCTGCTTAAAATTAATGCTGGTTTGTGTTAGGCATTAAAATATTAATATTTTTATTTACTAATTTTATATTTATTGATAATATTTATTGGGTACCTAATGACACTGTAGTATAGTGTGGCAACAGATGTGGCAGGGAGGTAGCAAAAGCTCTTCATGTGAGCAGCAGGCAGGGTGCACTCTGTTTGCCTGTGTGAAGACTCTCAGGAGCCATGCACATCTGGGGAAGACATAATAAAGGCAAAGTTCCTTTTGATTAACATCTGCTAAGGCATGTCTAGTGATGTAATATGGCTCCCCAGAAAACACCGAGCTGTCTCAGAGGAAGGCCCTATATATAACTATGTTTGCCTTTGTAGGATCTCATACCTCATAGCAAAGTTTTCAAGAAATCCTTGAGTTGATTAGTTTTGGATTGAAGTCATTTGACTAGAATTGCTCTATGTAACTTGAAAAAATAGAAAACAATCTGAAAGTGCTCAGGGGGATCAATCAGAATCCCACTATAAACCAGTTCAAGCTGAGAAGGCCCCTTTGATCCCTTGGACATTCAGCTTCTACTTTCATGTCATGTGTACATATGTGATCTTTGGTATCTATGTAATCCAGGCTAGGGCCCACAAATACCTAAACATTACCTGGTCTCTTAATTCAGGATGCCAAAAGGCAAGGAGAAAGAATTTCTCCTTTCTGCTCCACCTTACATGAAGTCTCTCAATAGACATTCCAGCCACATTAAGAAAATAGTGGCTATTTCTTATGCTGCCATAATTGTAGTTGAAGCCCTTTTCTAGACATTTTGCAGGCATTAGCTTATTTATCATAAGCATTTTATATATTAAGAATTATTCTCTAATTGGATAATTGGATGTAGATTAAGCTGAGAAAATAAAGAGCTAAGTGCTTTGTCGGGTATTGCACTACCAAAGAGGCAAAGGTTCAAACATAAGCAGCCAGAATCCAGAGCTATGTTCTTGGCAGGATTGTCAAACTACATGGAGGCAACAATTGCATGCTTATCTGCTGCAACAAAGGAGGTGGGCTCCACAACAAAAGATAAATTTTTAAAAATATGTTGTTTATATGAGACGGTGACACAAACAGAGAGATAAAGAGAAAGAGGGAGAGAATGGGCACGCTTCCAGGGTCTCCTGCCACTGCAAAAAAAAACTCCAGAGGCATGCACCACTTTGTGCATCTCGCTTTATGTGAGTACTGGGAAATCGAACCCAGGTAAAGAGGCTTTGCAGGAAAGCACTACAACCACTAATATATCTCTCCAACTCAAAACCATGAATTTTTCTAAGTGAATAACTGTATACAAAAAGATGAACAGAGATGCCAAAGTGTATGTTTCGAAGCAGAAAAATGGGGAGATTTTCCAAGTCTTGATTTCCATTTTTACTCAAAATAAGATCTTCATGTCTAAATAAGATCAAAACAGCAGCAAGTGATGCATGTTTGTAGTGACCATTGTAGAAAAAAAAAAACAAGCTGCTCTAGCTAGAGACACAAACAGCCTTGTGTTTTGGCAATTATAACTAGCACTACTCAAAAGTCCAACTGAAAGGCAGAGAGGATAAATTCAAATTTGAGGTTTCTTGGTCAAGTCCAACAGAAAGCAAGGGTCAAAAAAAGGTAAGAGAGTAGATGAAGCTATAGATTGTAGCAACTGAGCTAGGCTAAAGACATCATTACCACTGGAGTTATAGTATGATTTATTGACTGGTTTCTATGCATCAGACACTGTTAAATTCTTTATATGTATTATCTCAATTTATATTCATAGCAAGTCAATGAAGTTGGAACTGTTATTATCACATTTTATAGATGAATAATTCAGAATTCAGTCATTTCCCCAAGGTCAGAGAGCTAGTAGTGGCACATAATTTTAGCCTGTTGGTAATCAGCTAGGACAAAGGAAGTGGGACCAAACGTCAAAGTCAAAGATTAGAAAGCAGGGAAATGGAAAGGGGAGATGGGATTGAATTACAGGAGGTTGGATATGTCCAGGAACAGAATATTCAAGTTTATTATTTTACCTCTGAGGTTCCCTTGGACAAGTTTCAAGGTTCATTAGGGAAGCAGTAAATCTACTTAGCACCCATGTTGGTGAACATGAAACACAACCTTGAGCAAAAAAAGTCAGGTTTCTTTTGTTAGAACTCCCAGCCAGGAAGATCTGTAAGACATTCCTATTGGTTCTTCAGAGCTGACATGGAAGTGAGCAGCAATCCCCGTGTAGTGGTGATAGACTCAATGCTAGTTCCTTTTGCTGGCTTTTACTTCTCATGTGTTTTTACTTCTCCTGGATCCTTCACTCCTGATATCTATAAGAACATATTACATGAATAATTGTGTGTGAGGTCCACTTTATCTTGAGATCTGCTTCTAGGAGAATGCAGACTGCCCCCCCCCCAAAAAAGGTGACATCTCAGTTATAGAAGGGATTTATTCCTTCACTTGTAAGGACTGGTGAACAGTAAAGTGAGGCCAACAATCTAGTTAAAGGATTAATGTCATAGTATCGTGGCAGTTATTCAGTCTGAAACTTACCAGGGAGCAAGCTGGAAAGTGAGACAGGGTTCCTATGTTGCACACTTGAGATTGTCTTCTACCTTAGGAAAACTGTCTTATTCTTAAAGCCTTCCACTGACACCCAAACGCAGTAAGGAGAATAATATAATTTTCTTAGTTTCTACTAACTAATACTATCTGAAAATTATCTTTATAGCACCCTACACTAGTACTTGATCAAAATCACCCCATACTGTAGATAGATTGACACAAGAGTAAGCACCCCTGGTCTCACACAAATACAGTCTGCTCTGCAGAGAATTAGTTTATTCATGGAAAAAAAACAGAAAACGATAATCCATTTGCTCTTGTGAAAATCTTGTGTTATTATGATAGTAATTAACAGATAGAAAATAAAACTAAAAACTGGAGAATTTTTATTAATAACCTCATACATGAACATAATGAATATTGATCATAATTTTCTATTACCTTCTTTTGACCCCTTTTCCATCCTGCTTTCACTGAACCACTTCCTTTCAACTTGTCCCTTTTCTACTTCAGTGTTTTTCTTCCCCTTTCTTTTTCTTTCTTTCTTTCTTTCTTTCTTTCTTTCTTTCTTTCTTTCTTTCTTTCTTTCTTTCTCCTTCCTTCCTTCCTTCCTTCCTTCTTTCTTTCCCCTTCTTTCTTTCTTTCTTTCTTTCTCCTTCCTTCTTTCTTTCTCTCTCTTTGACTGTCATCCACCATCCCCGATGAAATGGTGATGGTCCCAGTATTGTACAGGTATTGTGTGGGTAACAGCAGTCACCATGTGGTTATGAACATGATAGCCACTTCATGTACAGAAAATAGCATCCCACAAGCACTCCTCCATATCCTATGGCTCTCAAGTTCTTTCCTCTCCTTCTTTCAGAATGTTCCTGGAGCCTTGGAAAACTTTTAGTGCATAGAATCTTTTTTATGACTAAGCATTCAATGTTCTCTTAATCCTTCCTGGCTCTCATTAGTGATATAACTAGTTGACCTCTTCAGGCTACTTAATCTTCCATTTCAAGTATGTGAAGGCACCAAGTAATTATTTTATGATTATCAGCAATGTTTAACATTTTTTCATATAGATTTTGTATGTCTCTTAAGTTTTTCTACACATACCCTATCTTACTACTCTCTTTTTACAAATATACTGAATGTTTTTATTTGAGTGTGTAAGAAGAGAAGATAGCCATAGGTAAGTGGGATGAATTCTGGGCATAATTTTATATCACACTGCATGCCCAGGCAGGAAGCTATGTCTCCCAGAATGATATTTTTCTTTGTGTTTTATACAAAAAATCATGGGTGTGTGGTAGGGACTGGCCTGGGAATTTTATAGTAAGTTGATTTTTACATATTTCTTTTTCTTTTTATCCACCTTGACATACACTATTTTGCACTTCATTTGTATATCAAAACCTACTAAATGGGTTGGTAAAAGGTTCTCTGGAGGTGAAAAATACTAGATGGAGCTAGTGTTGGCCTACAATACCATATCCGTACAGCTAACAATACCTTAAGGACTCACTCAAAAAACAGTGACAAAGCATTCTTATGTATAGTAATGGGTGCAGTAATCATTTAACTATAAAAATTTATATAAAATAAATTACAAAGGTGCAGCTCTCAAAGGTCCCTGTGAAATGTCCCTGTGAAACAGCACTATCATTTGCTAATTTCATGCTCAGTAATGTGATGATTGAAATGTTAAGGCTAAGAAGCAATAATTTTTTTAACTTCCTTTTCCAACACTTCCTGATTTTTCTGTCTTATTTTACTATTTTAGGTCATTTTGTAATGGGCTGAGCTGGGGATTAGAACTTAGATAATACCCAGCAAATTCTAATGTACCTCAAAATATAAGGAGTACCCAAATTCTTGTCCGTAGGGTTAAAGAATTAAAATTATAGACCACCAGAGGATAAGGTATAGTGGGAGACTTTATTTAAAGGACAATGGGAATTTACAGAGTTCTCCAGCTACCAGTGTGGAGAGAACACATGAAAGAGGTTTTAACAAAATCTATGCTGTTTAGTAACAAGCAAGAAAAGAAAAGAAAAACAAAAAAAGGTCATGAGAAGGAAAGGTTCATGTGGAAGAGTACCTTACCTACAACCGTGTGCTAGACCATGGGAGGGAAAGAGACAGAATTATCTGTTCAGTATTTCCTGCCCCAGGTGAGCAGAGAGACAGGTGGTTGGTTCATACCTGACCAATCAGTTTTAGCCCCTAGATTTGAGCTCTAGCTAGACACGTCCCACTCAAGGGGAGGGGGTCTATGGAGCTTGCCTAAAACTGTCACAATTTCTACTTTTCACAATAATGTTAAGCAGTAGTGAAATAAATCCTATCTCACTTGTTGCTATTTTAATTGGATTGCCCATGTTTCACCTTTGTTTCCTACTTTCCCTTGATGTGCTTTGAGTGGAACTGATTTTCAAAGACATCATGGCTGAGTAAGAAGCAAACTCATGGAAACGAGCAAAACTTCTCCTTGGTCTCCCTGCTAATGGATAGTGGCGCTGGTATCTGGTCAGTTTCCAGTGGAAGACTCCTGTTGTACAAATATAGTCCTCACTCTCACAACATTCCACCAAAGATCAACTTCCCGGCCCTCATATGAGAGTTTATCTTCTTCCATTTTCTTAAGCCAGACAAGGATTACCATGTCAAGAATGTCATATTGGGGCTGGAGAGATGGCTCAGTGGTTAAGGCACTTGCCTCCAGTGCCTAAGGCCCCGGGGTTCAATTTCACAGGACCCACATAAGCCAGACCCATAAGGTGGTGGCCCTGGTGTTTCTCTCTCTCTCTCTCTCTCTCTCTCTCTCTCTCTCTCTCTCTCTGTATTTCTCTGCTTGAAAATGAATAAATAAAATATTTTTTTAAAAAAAGAATGTCATATTGTGTCAAGCACTGGCAGCTTCTCTTCACATACATCCTGTCATCCCAGTTCTTCTTATCTATGGGGTACTGAACTGGTGAGTTAATGCGACTATGCATCTGTTTTCTTGTCTACCTAAAGGCATAAAAGTAATATCAATCTGTAAGTTTTCTGTGGGATATAAGTGATAATATGTGTCAAATAGAGAGGTGATGTGTGACATCCAGTGCTATATATGACTGGTGAAGCTGGGGAGAAGGTGGAAGACACCCACCTACTCTGGAGACAGGAAAACCCTACAGCAGCTTTCTGTAATGTTCCTGGTCTTGCCATTATCTGCCATAGTCTTTCAATAAATCACCTGGAGTTCATGAACCCTTCTTTCTTTGTATGTCAGTGTGGGGTCTCAGGTACAGTCTTCCATAGTCTAGGCCCTTCATTGACTGCAAAACTACCCTACATAAATATATAGCTATTTTAGATTTCATTGGAGGCTTAGTGAGAGTAGATGTTAAGGAATGGAGAAGCAAAAAAAAAAAAAAAACAGTGATACATAGCCTTCCAATATGAGAATTACTTTTATTTGCTTGTGTATATGTGGGTGATGCTTGAGTGTTTGCTCATATGTGTTCAGGCATGCATGCATGTGCATGTGTGTGTGCATGCATGTTTTCATGTGTGTGTGTGTGTGTGTGTGTGTGTGTGTGTGTGTGTGTGTGTGTGTGTGTGTAGGGATGTGGAAGCCAGAGGTAGATTTGGGGAATCTTCTCAATTGTTTTCCATCTTATATGTTTTTGAGACAAGGGTCTCTCATTGAACCCCAAGCTCATCACTGTAGCTAGACTTGCTATTCTCCAAGTCCCAGAGATTCTTCTGTCTCTGTCTCCCATGCATTGGGATTATAGACAAGCACCACCACCATGGGTGCTGGTTTACCAACTCAGCCCTCATGCTTCTGTGGCAAGCCTTTTACTGAATGAACCATGCCCTCAGCCCCAAAATACTTCTTAGAGTCCTATGCTTTTTCCCAACCATATGACAAGAATTTTTTTAGTGGATTCTTTAGCTGTAACTCTTGGTTTTCCTCTCCAGTTTTGCAATTTAACTGAGGATCCACCTGCTTCTCTATCCTCTAATTCTGTGATCTTCTAATGTAAATGGCTATGGAGTTACCCATTTCCTTGTTTTCTTTTCTCTTTCCAATCCTCTTTTTCTCCCTTTATGTCCCCAACAAGCTTATCAAGGCATTACCCTCAACAAAAGCATTAACTGTTAAAGTGAAGCTTAAAGTGCAAAATGTAATGTCAATCTCCCAATGGTGCCTGAGTGACAGTTATCAAAGTATGAGGCTGCCTGTTAGGGTGGCTAAACTTTGTTAATGTTAAGACAATATACTTCTCATCAAATGTTTATATTAATATGTCAGGTGTGTAACTCACTCTTGTAAGTTCAGCACTCAAGAGGCAGAAGTAAAAGGATCACTTGGAAGTTGGAGACCAATGTGGTTTTCATAGTTAGTACCTGACACTCAGAGCTCTGTTGTGAGACTTTGTCTCAAATAAGTTCATAGATAAACCATAACTTTAAGTAAAAATAAAAAATAATTATAATGTTATATGTCAAATTGTGTAAAATTAGCATATTCAATTTTACACATTGGTAAGTGAGACTCAGCTTCATTTATTGACAGTTCTCCCATGTCTTCTATAAGTGATCACTGTATCTTTATTTTCTTATTTAGTTTATACAAAAAGCTAATGATTTCCAAAGACTAGTGGAGTGGAGAGGATACTCTTCACTTTCCTCATTCCAAACCTCCAACACTTAACATGCAGTTTGTAGAGTCAGACAACTGCTCTACCTGTCTAAACTCAAGCAATAAGTAACATTTGCACAGTTTTGCCATGCTCCTTACACTGTTCAGAGTGTGTGGGACCTGTTAATTTATTCCTTCTTACAAGTTGGAAACTGTAGACAGAAAAGGAGATGCTGCATTGTCCTTCTTTAGGGCGGAGCAAGCAGCCTGTGAATCCAGGCAGTCTACCTTTAGACACTACACTCTTCTGCTAAGTAAAGTTGAGCCTCCCTGTGGGCCAGGAACTCTTTGTCAACTCTCAACAGGCACCATTCTGAAAATGAGCATAAATAGGTGTGATAGTTAAGTTTTGTTGTCAACTTGACCTTTTTATTTATCTTGGGTGAGTCTCTGAGGATGTTCACAGGAAGACACCCCTTTCAGTAGGGGGGTATGATGTAAGGAAGGCTCAGGAAACCTAGAAGCAAACTTTTATTCCTTGGAGAGCAGTGCAGGAAGGAAATTACAAAGATTCAGGAAGCCAACAAGTCTGAGAAAAGGTTATAAGATCCTAGCCTAAGTCTATATAAAGGGAGAGAAAATCTCTCCCCCTTCCTGTATTGTTGATGTACATATGGTGTTGGTGATTGTTTTCTATCTCTGCTTGGACCTGTAAAAGGAGTCCATCCTCTTTCACCATTTATGGAACTTCCCATGGATCGGCAGCATCAATAAATTTTTTCCTACCATAAACTGAGACTGGTTTGGAGATTCATCACAGCAGCATGTGGCTGCCTATGACATTTTTGGTACCAGGAGTAGGGTGATTGCTGAAATGAATCTGAGTATTTGGATTTTGGTTTTCTGGAACTTGTGTGCTGGTGGAATGACATGGATTTGGTACTTGCAATTGAAGACACCTTCCAGACTGGTAAGCCAAGTTTTATGGTTTCAGGTGAGAATTTGGAAATGCTAAGTGTAGAGAGAAGTGTATCTGGAGGCTTGGTTTATGAACTTTCTAAGTGGATGGAGAGACTACAGAGAATGTTATTGGAATTACATTACTGGAATAAAGTGTTTTACTGCCCGTGCCCAGAGAGCTTGATCAAGGTTGTATTTAGGTAATTGAATGATGTGATTGGCTAATGATATGGAACTGAGTGAGAATTTTAATATTTAAAGTTGGAAAAAAAACTTAAAGCAAGTTTAATTTATAGGCACAGAGATTGGCTTTAGGTTACTGAAGCTGCTATTCTAAACATATTAGTAATCCTAAAGAAGATAGCCCAACTGCCCTACATTGAAACAATGTAAAGGATGCCTGAAGTGTTTTCACCCAGGAAGGACTGAATGATAGACTGCAAACTCTTGGATGGAGATAGCTGACTGGAAGGAACTTGCTCTTCAATGTCACAATTTATTTTGTTCCTGATTTTACAGCATGGCTGTATCCTGCATATCTGGTATTGATTTTGGAAACATGAGAAATGTATGTGTGGAGTGGGTCATGAAGTGCACATGGTTCCAGGAGCCATTGCTGAGATGTGAAATATGGAGCAGGTTGTGAAGTCCCTGATAGGCCAGTGAAGCCAGTGGTAGATGGACCATGATTAGCAATGGAGACGTGAAGTTGTTCAGATGGAATAGGGCATGAAGTCCCTGATCAGCCAGTGAAGCCCTTGGAAAGCTGGACTGTGGTTTGCAATGGAGGCACAAAACTGTTTTGGAAATACTTGTGCATGGAGTTCTGTTGGCTCAGGATGGAAGTTCTCCCCAGCTAATCAGACAAGATGGAGGAGAAGTGAAAAATCCAAAGAATAAGTTAATGGTTGTGATATTGAAGTTGAACTACAAATGTTTTATGTTTGCCTAATGATTGTTGAATTTGCATTGGTCCAGTCTCTCCCTTGTTATGCCTCATAGAAGTTGGAAATGTTTACTCTGTGCTATTATATGATGTAAGGAGATATGTTTTGATGTCAAGTTGACAAGGGGCAGATTTGTGATGGTTGTTTTGTTGTTAACTAGACCTTTATAGTAATCTTGGCCAGGTCTCTGAGGTTGTTTACAGGAAGACAGATTCTCAGTAGCGGCAGGATTTAAGTAAAGCTCAGGAAAGCTAGAAACAAACTTTCCTTCCTGGGAGGGCAGTGCAGAAAGGAAATCCCACAGAGTCAGGAAGCTAACTAGTCTGAGAAAGGGAAGCTAGACCCTGCTCTAAGGTTATATAAGGCAGGAAAAATTACTTACTTCCCCTGCCTGTTTTGTTAATATATGTATGGTTTTGGTAACGTGTTTCTCTCTCTACTTGGATCTGTGAAAAGGGGAGCAGCCTCTTTCACCATTATGGAACTTCCCCTGGATCTGTAGCTTCAATAAATCCTTTCCTTCCATAAACTGAGCCTGGCTTGGAAGTTCATCCAAGTGGTGTGTTGCTGACTTATGACATTTGTACTCTAACCTGAACTGCTTGAGAGTGGGGTTGGTGAGGAGCTAAGAATAAATGAGGTGAGATGGCACAACCAGTAAAATGTGTAAGTTTTGTCTTACTCATTATTTCCAGTCTGTTTCTAGACAATGCTGCGAGGAGCAGTGTACATCTCTACCTTTCCTATATGGGACTTACATTTCCACAATATTTTCAGTGCATAATAATATGTAATATTTTTCTCAGTGGCATCTAGATTAAACACGTTGGAAAATGCCTGGTGTCAATTGGAAATTCCTGATCTCAATCCAAACTGTTAAGAGTTGTCATGGGTCAGAGAGAGGAGAAAGTCCAAGGAAACTGCATGTTTAGCAGGCACCATGAGTAGCATCAATGCAAACCGAAGCTTTTACAACTATTCTGCAGCGAATCCTCTGTTATGGCACGCAACAGTGAAAGTTTTTCTTCAGCAGAATCTTCTCTAGGTCTAAGCACCTGGATGTAACCATAAATAATAATCTTGTTGACCTTAGAGTTCAAATTTTCCTTTGATGTGTCAAACAGGCAGGTTGAAAAACTCAGTCTGTTTTCATACTAATGAGAAACAAAGTTATACATCAAAAAGATTGGTACAACTAACTGGGCTAGGAGATAGATTGGTGCACAAGGTGCTGGTCAAATAAGCATACACACCTCAGATCCCATGTAAAAGCCAGAAGCTTTAGTGATTGTCTGTAATCCTAATATGCCCACCGTGAGATGGGAGGTGGGAACAGGAAGCTGGTGGGCCAGTTAACCTGATGAGCACAACAATGTACATTGAAAAGCCATGCCTCAAATATGGTGGAAGACGATGATCCCACATCAGCTCTGTGACATGAGTGCACCCATGCTGGACATACAAGCATACATGTACTTAAATCTTTCTTCATGGCCTCAAGTATCTTTTCTTGATCTATGAAATATTTGCGAAAGCATCTCACTGTATACCTTTGCAATCGAGTAGTTTATTTCGAAAATGTGTTTTCTAACATCAAGCTATAAAACATTATGAGCATAAGTATGTGTTGCTAAATTAAGTGTCTTGCTACTTATCATGGCAACATAATCCTTCAGAGCATCCAAAATCCATAAACTCATGAAAATAGAGAAAATGGAGAAATTAAAATAGTCAATTCATTTTTTTCATAAGGAATCTTAAAATTTTCTACCTTTGAATTACATGAAATTTCTTTGAAGAATAAAGTTAACATCAGATTCTTTGATCTTCAGTTTAACATATATAGGCAATAAGAATTTATTTCAGACTTCCAAGTTTTCAAGTGCTAAAGCACACCAGTAAAAAGTCTTATTTTCACATTAGCAAAAAAATAATAATAACTTTAAAAAATTTTAAATTAACAAACCTGAGATCATTTTGAAAATGGTGATGAATTTAGAATCTTCTTCTGATACTTGAGTCATCTAAGACATATAATTGAGCAAGTTTCTACCTGTGTCATTAGAGCTTATCCCAACTCAGAATATGATTCATTCTACCTTTGCATGCAGAACAAGTTTTTGTTTCTTGTTAAGTAATCTTCATACAAAGTAATTCGCATGGGTTGACAAAACCCTTCTGATCCAATATAATGAGCATCATTGGAAGATACTAGTAAATGAGTATTTCAAGTTCTTCTCATGGTATTAGTAATATGGTATAACTCCATGGACCCGATCTCAGGGTCTGCTTATTTTAATTATACTTTACACTATCATAACATCTTTCACTAGGGATCTCAAAGGGATTCTGCAAACAATAATTTCACCTTTTCCTGAGGTATGAAGACAGCAATTCAACAGGGCTAAGCAAAGGTTGGTAAACAGTCCCAACCTGTTCAGTCCTTGAGAAACTGAGTCAGTGGGTAGTTTAAGGGGACCCCACCCTATAAGCAGCAGGCACACGTAAACCTAGGACCAGATCTCATCTTGACTACTATCCTGGAGGTGCTAAAGAAGACATTTCTTTGTGAAATTTTGGTCAGAACCCCAGTGCATTGGATGAAGAATTTTTACCTTACAAAAATGTGAAAATTTGAGAAGTTTGTTAAAAAAATGCCTTCTTATATTGTCCATAGAGACAGAGGCCATGACAGTGTAAAACAAAAACTTCAACTGTGCTGAGTCCCTAAACAATCTTGTTCCTAGCTGGGAGCTCCTGATGACTTCTGGGTGACCTTAAGTTGATGACCAGGAATCCAGGATTGCCTATACAGTCTCAATTTACACCTTTTGTTGGGGCATAAAATTATAACACTGACCTCTGTCACTGTCAAATATATTCTTGAGTAAGAATTTCTAAGAAAGAATTAAGTTCATAGTTCCATGTTTAAAAATCATTGTTAAAAAAAAAGATAAACAGCAAGTCACAGAGGGCGCAGCAAAAATGGTGCTCTGCTCACACTCCCTAAATTCAAGTTTCTCATAAGACATGCGGAGAATGACCCCTCTTACAGTGTTATTATGAAAAGTGCTTGCAGCCATGAATGTAGTATTTATTCCTACTCCCCACAGGAAGCCTGGAACCTGGGCACCATTCAAGAAGTTAAAACTTCTATGCATTCATTTCCTCTTCACTTTTATTATGTGGAAATAAATATTCTAGCAAGAATTGTTTAAAAATATGGGACCATTGAAGCACTGTCTTCACCTCCCCAAAACTTCAGTGACATAGAGTTTTCATAACCCACAAAGCCTCTCAGAGCCTAACATGCCTACTCTGGAAGAAGTAACATGAGAATATAGGATCTAGGCTCCTAACAACTTGCTAGATTATATGAACTAGCATCTGTATATGAGAAAGGCCCAACTACTAGAAAGCACCAAAAGTTTTGTTGTTTCTGTTATTTGTTCATTTTTTACAGATTAATCTCAAACATAAAAAAATGGGCTGGACTGATGGCTCAGAGGGTAAAAGGGCTTGCTGTTCAAGCATGAGGGTCTGGGATGGTCTGATTTTGTACCCCAGCATCCATGTAAAAAGCTGGGCATGAATAAGCATGTTGTGACCTCAGTTCTGTAGGCAGTAGAGTCAGGAGAATCACAGGGACTCACTAGTTAGCCAGGCTGATATGAAAAACATCAGCATCCCAAGGTTATATGAGAGATTGTCTCAAGGAAGCATATCTGACATTCTCCTGTGGTCTCCGCATGAGTGCACAAGGGGCACACATATCAGCACACGTACACACATGCACACTCTACACACACTATAAAGAATATTCTTACTAAATAGCCTATGATAGAATGAAGAACCTCACATGACATTGGATTCCTTATCACTGGTTGGGTTAAATACTGAGAGTCTAATCATTTGACCAGCACATTTGGATGGTTAGCCTAGTTTCAAGAATCTTCGTGTCTTTTTTTCTACCTACACAGGTCATTCATTTTGGTATCTCACAATTCTTGTATTTCCCTGGAAAACAGATATGGTCTGCATTTTTCCTTTTCTGAACTTCTAATGAGAATTGGTGAAAAGTATCTGTTAATCCTCCTGATTTCTGAGAAAGTTATGCCTGTTCATTGAAGAGGATCACACTCGAGTTCATTCTGACCATGCCACAATCCCTTTCTAAATGCCAAGCATAGCAGACTGTGTGTGCTCAGTATTCAGTGGCCAGAAGTGCAAACACATTCTTATAGCTTTTCCCATGCCAATAACAAGTACAATTTGGTCCTATAGTCAGTATCACCTGTGGCTGTATACCATATTATTCATATCTTCATATGACATAAGAAGGAAGACACTCAGCAAGCTCTAAAAATGTGTTGGGTCTGTGATTATGATTCAAACTTTTGAGTATAGAGACTGAAACTATAAAAGGCTGTGTCAAACAGGCTGATATAAATAAACCCATATTAACTAAACATTACAATGAATATCACAAGTGCAACTGGATCAACCACTCAAAAATACACATACATAAAATAACAAACTTGCTGCAAAAACATGAGACATATTTGGAAATACTTACTGCCTGAAAGTTAGAAAATGCTTCACATACAGAATGGGAAGGAAGTTCAGTTGGTTAAGTCCTTGCCTAGCATGCACCAAGCCCAGAACCTCATAAACGACATGGTTGCACACATCTTTAACCCCAACCATCAGGAGGTGGAAGCATGAAGATTAGCAGAAATATAAGGACATCTTTGGCTACATAGTGAGTTTGAGGCTATGCTAAGCTGTACAATATCTTATCTCAAATAAACAAGAAAAAGGAAAATGTTTCCTATGTTTACATCAAATACAAACCTAAACTAGTTATAAATAATGTGGAATGAAAATGACAGATTTTAGCAATACCACTGATCATTTTAAGTCAGAGCATTTAGATTAATAATATAATCAACAAATTTTTGAAACAGGGTCTTATTTATCCCAGGCTAGCCTGGAACTTATTATGTACTAGAAAATAACCTTCAACTCATCATCATCCTGCCACCACCTTCCAAGTGCTGGGATTACAGGGATAGCCAATCATGCCCTATTTATTTGGCCCTGGGGATCAACCCAGGACTTTTTGCATGGCAGGCAAGTTCTCTACCAAATGAATTGCATCCCTCATCCTAATAAATTTCAATTAAAAGTGGGTATCTAAATAGTATCAGAACTTAAAAATATATGGCCAAATTTAGCATACTATGGAAACTTAATCCAAAATTGCTGGATTTTGAACTTAATTTACAGTATTAATTTATTCTGTTTAAATTGAGATGTACTAGAAGTTATATTTGTACAAAACTATTAAACAAAATTTTTGTGACAAACCCTTATAGTAAAGTTACCCAAGCTATCTCCTTCACAATAGTGTGTTATGTGAGAAAAGCAAATAACCTGTGCTATCACTAAGTGGGTGTGAAATCTAGGGCATTTTGAATTTTTATGAATTAAAACTCTGTAGGGTGCAAGTTACAGAAGCAGAGTCCTTACTGCCAAGATCACAAAAAGAAGGTTATTAACTCATAGACACAAAGAACTCATGTAGGGAGGACAAGAGGCTGAGAGGAACTCAGTCCAACACTGTCTGAGGCTTTTTATGTCCCTCCATTTGCCTCCAGCCACTCTTCCAACAAATCCTCATGTGCCTTCACTAGTGGAAAACATCCTAAGAAGACACTGTGCAGCTATTCTTGTCATGTGTTTACCCTGGGCCCAAAGAAGAGGAATATTATGGTTAGAATCTCCCTCTAAAACACAGGAAGTTAAAAGGAAAGTAAAATGTATTGCCACAGGAGGGGAAGTTCTACCCAAGGGGAATGGAAGAGGATGAAGGAGAGACCATACTATCATAATCATTAGTGACTGTCTCAGGGGTCCACAGTGTTGGGCTCTCATCTAACTGGGGTACTAAAATGTGACACAGTAGGAAACGTCTTTCTTGGTAGCTTTATTACAGAGCACACTGAATTGATGAGGAAGAGGGCAATTAAGGGCAGAATGGAAATGATTTCAAACTACTGTTTATAAAATTCTATATAAAATATACCCTGTATACACCAACCTTTGCCTGTGATTTTTCTTGACATGTGGCTGTAGTTACCGTTTGGTCAACCAGATGTCCTTTTATGTTATTCTTAGATGCTAAGTAACAGAGATCCTTTTAGTCCAAAAAAAAAAAAAAAAGCCTTTCAATAGTTTCTGTTGGGCATTTATTTAGAAATTAATCAAAATATTAAGTCACTATTTTAGATATTCTAGCTCCCATTTTAGTCAGGTGTCAGTTGTAAATTTCTACATAATAAATAAACAGACATTGGGTATGGTTACTGATGCATGTCTACTATCTATCACAGCACTAGGAAGGATGAAGCAAGGGGATCACTAGTTCAAGGCCAGTCTGACTTCAGAGTGATACCTTGCCTTCAAAAAATATGTAAGTCTATTAGCAGAAGCTCATGGGCCATAGGAAACAATGACTAAAGAGACCTTGTATGGAAACAGCTTAAAGTTAAAACTGTTATATTTTAAAGACAGTTATATTTTAATGATTTCACCCTTTAAGTAACTGGGCACTTTAGCTTTTTGAGCTGAATAATAAAGTACTAAAGAGTACTTTCTGTCCCACCATCTTGGAAAGCAAACATTACCTTGTCAATATCCAGTATTTCTCAAACACTGGTCCACAAATACCACATCAAACACACCCAGAAAAGTTTTCAATATTTTTATGCTTTGGTCATTGTTGGGCTCTAAACTCTTATTTTGTTGTTTTTTTAAAAATTAATTTCCTAAGTAATTTACAAATAGTCATGATGAAAAAACATGAATTGAAGCACAAATGCCTAATACTTCAGCATGTTTAACTAATAATAATTTCTAGTCCATCACCTTAACCTACAACTACAGATTTAATTAGTAATAACTTATAATGCATTTTATCTCATATAAGACATAAAACACCTCTGTTCCTAAAATCAGAAAACAAGTAGAAGAGAATACAATGTATCCTGGCTGACATTGAATACTAACCACAGCCCTAACCTACAAGACATCAAGTATGGGGTTCTGCTTTCTCATTTGTAAAGCGAGGAAATGGAGATAATTTCAAAAGTTCCTTTAAAATGGGACATGTTGACACTTCTGTAATCCCAGCACTTGAGAGGCAAATTCAAGAGGATCATGAGTCCAAGGTCATCCTCAGTAACAAAATGAATTCAAGGGCAGCCTAGCTTACACGAGACCATGTCTTGAAAACAAAAAGTAAATAAGTTCCTTTATGCTATAAATGTATTTAACCTACAAATTAGATGACAAAAAGCAATATAAAGAGATATATAAATTTATTATGTCAATGTAAGTTCATTTGTTATTTAGATAAAAAAACATAGGGTGATATAAATATAATACATGTCAATTGCTGGAAAAAATGTAAAGCAAATCAAAAAGCATCAACAAAAAGCTTAGCTCTCTAATTACACATGTACACACACTCATGGCTGAATCTGTCTGCAAAGCCAGCCTTAGTCACCTCACAATTTTACCCCTGTCCTGGTCAGCACTTTCGTAGACTCGCCTTACCAATCCACAAAGAACAAGGTGACATGTTTAGAAAGTAGTTTCCAGGTGCTGAGCTTAGGAAAAGCACAGTTGGCAGGTGGGTGGAGTGAGTCTTTCTTAGTGAGATGGCACACCTGTCTGTGAGGACGCTGTGAGTCACTGTATCTGGCATACACTCAACTGAAACAGGTCCTGGCTTTTCTCCCATTGGTCTCTCCCTCACTTATCATCATGGGAAAAGATAAAAATGCCCCAACTATAGATGAAGATAGTCCTTCTCACAAACCTCTCATTCTGGAAGCATATTGTGGCTTCTTAGATCCTCATGTTGCTCTGACTGCCTTCAACCTAAAAAGTATTAAAAATCCCATCTGATTTTTCCATTACTTTCTTATTCTATTATTCTTAAGATGTAAATTATGCATTGTCTCATTTTATCCTGTTAATAAATGATTGAAAATTAAGTATCCATTAATGCTTGCTATAATTTCATGTGGTAAAATTAAAAATCATTTGTTAAAACTTTGAAATAATCTTCATCTTTAGTAACCCACAGTCATACTGTCCATCCATTCCTGTCCTATGTAGTGTTGTTATACAAACATTGAACCACAATGGAAAAGAGAAATAGTTAGATGTCTATTTAGAAATAAGTAGCAATTCTACAAGTATTGCATTTTTTTTTCTGATTTTTCTTTAATGGACTGAGAATCAAAGTCCCCTCCTTATGAGTCATTTGGCAAGGATCAGATTACCTATTGCAAATTTGACTTTGGACCTTGATAACTAGGTGCCTCTAGTGAGAGGATGGGTTGGAAACTGCTCTTTCCCTCTCATGACTTCACTGCAGCTCCAGTGTCAGTCAGCTCCTCCTTCCACCTAGCTTCCTGCTCTGAAAAGCTCAGAAACCTGACACTGACACTTAGATAAAACATGACTTTCTTCCATGACTCCTGCTGACTTCTGGATTCTCTCTGTCTCTGTTTCTGTCTCTCTGTCTCTCTGTCTCTCTCTCTCTCTCTCTCTCTCTCTCTCTCTCTCTCTCTCTCTCTCTCTCTCTCTCTCTCTCTCTCTCTCTCTCTCTCTCTCCTCTCTTTCTGCCTGATATTTCAAGAGAGGGCTTCACTCTCCAAGCTGATCTGGAACTCACTCTGTAGTAACAGGAAGGCCTCAAACTCATGGCAATCCTCCTACTGGTGCCTCCCAAGTGCTGGGATTAAAGATGTGCACCACCACACCTGGCTCTTTTTAAAAAAATATCTCTATTGTCAATAATTACATACATTGTATGAACAAATTTTGTAATGGTACCTCCAATTCCCTCCTCTCTGTCTTAAACTCTTTTTCACGACATGGATTTCATTAGAGAGCTAGCAAACAGGTGATAACTTTATAACTGCCAGGTCAGAGAGTAGGACACTATCTTATTTAGCAACAAATGTTCTTTAGGCACATACAAGTTTATTTATACATATGAGTTATGAGTGTGATCAGAATAAAAATGCATACTTATCAGCTGGGCATAGTGGCTCATCCCAGTAGTGGCTAATCCCAGTAGTCAGCAGGCTAAAATAGGAGAATTAGCATGAGTTCCAGGCTAGTTTGGGCTAGAATGAGATCCTGCCTCAAAATAAATAAATAAATAAATATTTTTGAAAAATTAAAAAGAAGGAAAGAGAAAAGAAACATTTACTAAATGTAGCTCAAGTTTTAAAAATAATTAAATTTAAACACTTTTACAAATTGAACTCTTAGACGACATGAAAACTAGCATGTCTGACTGCTGTATAAAATATAAGATTTATATGGAGAAATACACTTTGTATTTCTGGCCTGCAGGAGGGAGAATCAGCCATAAGTCTGTCACAGCTACCCAGAGGAGACTTCCATTGCCAGTGGCTCCTGTGCACTCATCCATATGAAATTCTCTACCCTGACACAAGCTCATAGTTCCTCCTGTGTTGTTTCGCTGGCTGTCAGTTCAGCAGACGATGAGCTGCACTGGCGGCTATACGCCAGCTGTGGCTCTGCAGCCACTGGCGGGTCAAGGCTGAGTTAGGGAGTCGGAATGTGCATCAACTTCCTGTTCTTCCACGGAGCTGGGTGGGCAGGATGTGAGCCGATGAGAGAAATGACACTTGGGATATAACCGCAGGGGGCAGAAACTTTATTGTATGTGGAAAGGTCAAGAAGCAAGGAAAATCAGAGGCAGGGGCATCAGCAAGGGGATTGGTTGGAGCAGGGTGGTCTGTGGACATCTCATGAGTGGATAGGCAGGGGCCAGTAACCTGTGAATGCCTAGTTTGCATAGATAAATTGAGGGGCTTGCTCGGTCCTGAGTGGCGGGAAGTACTTGATCTTAGTCCTGGGTTCGATGGTGGCAGCTGTGGAGGAACTGTCACTTATTGTCCAGCACAGCTGGGGTGAGAACACAGGGCTTGCTGTGGCTTGCCAGGGGTGCCTAGAGGTTTTTAGGCTCAAAAGAGAAGGGTGGCAAAGCGCCTTCTCTGCCTCAGTGAGTCAGAGACTTTACTGGGGTTTCAGCTGGTCTTAACTTCAATTAACCCTATATTCTCTGTGCCTCTTAGCATGTTCCCACAGCTCCTCCTTTTGTTTTTATAATGGAGCAGTGGCATAAGAATTGGTTGGTAGTGACCCAAGCAATATTTGCTGTTTGATAAGCGGGATTATGTAGGGGGCTATGAGCAACAGGGTCCCTACAGCAAGGAGGGCATTTGAAAATTTTTTCTCTAATTTCTAGAAGTAATTTTGGGTGAGCTTCTTTAACTATACTCATGACCCATTGTACATTATGGGCTTTCCCTCTTACTTATGGGGCTGAGGGGTGCCCCTTTTGGAGTTTAAGGTTTGCCATCCTTATCATAATTGGCACAACCGTCTCTTTTCCAGTGGAACCCTTTACGGCACCTTGGACAAATAGCCCGGGGTAGAGGAACCTTATCAGGAGGAGCTTTCTTAATTGGGGTGTTTGTTACTGTTGGGCATTCTGTTTTCCAATGCCCTTCCTCACCACAGGTAAAGCATTTTCCCTGGCAGTGCAAGGCTATAGCAAGAGCCTGTGTCAGAGAGGCTGTTTTGTTCCTATGTCCTGGGTTGCAACTATCCACTTGTCATAATCTGTATTTTTTAGTCCTTGGGAAGCTAATCTATATTCTGGGGTCATCCCATCCCATAATATAGTTTTAATTAGTATGTCTCTGGCAGCTGTATCAGGAAATTTTCTCTCTAAGCTGGTCTTGGTTCTTAAAATGAAATCAGAGAGAGGTTCTTCTGGCTTTTGTCAGAGGAACAGCAAAGAGGATGAGTTGTCTCGGGAGTCAAATAGGGGCGTAACCCTATCCCATGCCTGAATGGCACACAGGTGAACCTGTTCATAATATCCAGGAGACTGGTGGGCTTGGTCTATGCCCATGGAAAACTTGCCCTGTCCAAAGAGTTCATCAAAGCCCCAAGGAATCTCCTGTTGGCCTTGGTTATTTTTGATTCTCTGGAGACATTCATTCCTAGTAAGTGCCTCCCACTGAAGGAACAGGGAACTGGGGAGGGAGGACCTATAGATATCTCACCAGTCCTGCAGAGTGTTAAGAGCTCTGTGCATATTCTGAAGGAGGGATTTAGTCCAAGGGGCATGAATGCCATCTTCTCTGACTGCCTGTCTTAATTATTTTAAGTCATTGGCCTGATACAGGTACCAATGAGAAGGTCGAGCTCTCGTGGGCAGAATGTTTAAGGAAAAAACCAAGATAGACTCAGTGTTTTCCACTTCATCAGCCCAATTTTGATCCTGAATTTCGCAAAGCAGTTACAAAATCATTGGTGGCTCAGGGAGAGCAGGGAAGGGGGCTCATTTGATTTTTGAAATGGTTGGTGGCTCAGAGAGAGCGGGGGAGGGAGCTCGTTTGATTTTTGGTTCCTGAGGCACCAAATGGGAATATAGAGTGGCAAGGGTGGAGACAAGGTTGATTAAATAGATGCCAGCACTGAAGGGTTAGCAGGGCTTTCTTCTGAAAGACTGCAAAGCGTGTCTGAGGGGTGGGACTGCAGCCACAGTGACAAAGGTTCCGGCTTGGCTGGAATAAGTGGCGCAGTCCATGACGCTGAAGTTAGAGGTCCAGCACATACGAATTTTTGCCTAATTTCTTCTACAACCCGTTTTAAGAATTTAATGTCTGTTAATAGGTGATTCTCAGAGGCTTTTTCATCAGAATTAGTATTATTGAGTCATTTAAGATCAGCTTCTGTTGTGGTAGGACTTAAGCATTGTCTGAACACTGATAATATTGAAAGAAAGGGAGGGGAAGGTGGTGTTCCTTCCTGAATTTCTTTGTTTTTGGCTAGGTATGCTATATGGCACCACACTTCTGCATCATGGGGATTCCTAGAATTTATCCAAGGAGCTATAAAGGGCTTCATCCCAGAAGGAAGCAGCCTCTTTCTTGGAAAGGTTAAGTCCCCATGACTTGAAGAGTGCCCTTAACCCATTCATTAGAGAGTTTTTTTTTGTTTTTTTTTTTTTTTTTTTTTTTTTGATGGACATGAAATTTCCCATGATAGAAAGGATGTGGGAATGCCAAAGCCAGAGAGAACCGTTCCCTTATTGGCTAGCGATAAGGGGTTTTCCCTAAGTCTCAGGCATAAGCCTATCCACAAACTTCAGAAACCAGTGGCCACCCTAATGTCACTTAGGTGGCCAATGCATAGCTGGATTGAATCAAGGTAGTGATTAAAATAGAGTGGTCGTCGCCAACACCTGGACGGCTATCAGGGTCAATTTGTTCAGCTAAGAGCCTTCTTTTTCTGCTGAAGAGTCACCTCAGCCAAGAGATCTCAGTTGATTCCTAGCCTTAGAAAAGTCCTCTGCAATGGCATGGACTGAAAAAAAGTAAAGAAAAAAAGAGTTGCTAGCCCTCAGAGTGTGGAGGCAAGAACCCAGATTTCCTCTGGGGCTGATGTCCCTTGTGTGAAGGGAGACTCACGTTTCCTGCATATTCCAGAGGTCCTTCTAAAGCTCCGTGCTTGGGTGCCAGTTTTTGTTTTGCCGGCTGCATGGCTGTGGCTCTGGGGATGCTGTACCTGCTGTCATTTTGCTGGCTGTCAGTTGCACAGACACTGTGCTGCACTGGCAGCTGTGTGCCAGCTGCGGCTCCACAGCTGCTGGCTGTTGGAGGCTGAGTTAGGGAGTTGGGGCACTCATCAACTCCCCATTTGTCCATGGAGCTGGGTAGGCAGGACGTGAGCCGATGAGAGAAATGACTTTCAGGATACAGCCACAGGGGGCAGAACCTTTATTGTATGTGGAAAGGTCATATTTATAGAGGAGAAGCCAGGAAAATCAGAGGCAGGGGCATCAGCAAGGAGATTGGTTGGGTCAGGGTGGTCTGTGAACATCTCATGAGTGGATAGGCAGGGGCCAGTAACCTGTGAATGCCTAGTTTGCATAGATAAGTTGAGGGACTTGCTCCGCCCTGAGTGGCGAGAAGTACTTGATCCTAGTCCTGGGTTCGATGGTGGCAGCTGTGGAGGAACTGTCACCTATTGTCCAGCACAGCTGGGGTGAGAACACAGGGCATGCTGTGGCTTGCCAGGGGTGCCTGGAGGTTTTTAGGCTCAAAGGAGGAGGGTGGCAAAGCGCCTTTCGTGCCTCAGTGAGGCAGAGACTTTATCGGGGCTTTCGCCAGTTTCAACTTCAATTAACCCTATATCTTCCGTGTCTCTTAGCAGGGTCCCACACTCCTAGTCTGTCCCATTGTTCTTCTGAGTTCAGACTAAAGTCAACCAAAAGTCTTGATTTCTAGGTGAGATAGTGAGAATAACTTGACTGCCGTTTGCAACTTTGCTGAGGGTTGCTGGTGTTTTCACCATGATAGCTGTGAGATCTTACCTCATTCCTAAAGCTTGCTATTAAGAGCCTTCATGTTTACCTCAACACTATGGGCTTTGTCTTGAAGGTTTGCACACTTCCAATTTCGGAAATCTGAGCATTGTCAGCTCCACTGACAGTATCCTTCACCAGTAGGTTTTGCAGAGAAACATTAACTAACTCCTCCATAAACCAAACTTAGCGGAGAAGGACTGCCATGATTACAGCACTACTGTTGAATCTGTCATAACCAAGACTCACTACTGAGGAAATTTCTGAGTCTTTATTCTACATGGGTGTTCTATTGGAAGTAATCATCCTGTCAAAGCTCGTGTATATTAATACACATCTATAAATTGCTTTTTAAAAATTTTAATGAAAATGTGATCTGTGTATCCTTTGCATTTCTGTGAATTAATTTTTGCTCTTGTTTTGTGTTTGTAGAGTTTGGCTTGAGAATAACCTCTAATTAATTTAGTTTCCTGAGCTGCCTTCAGGAATGAAAATATAAAATGTGTTGCAAACTTAGCAGAAAACTTAGTTGAAAACTGAACCACAGGAGGGTAGAAACTTTAGGAACTTTTAGAGAAATAGCTAGGTCTCCTACAGGAAAGAGCAAGGTAGTGGATGCCAGGGTCAGTACTGATTCTGCTCTCTGAAGGTGGTGTGATACGATGGGGAAAATGTGTGTATGTCTGTATTTGTTTTTAAACAATTAAATGCATATATATTTCTATTCATGTATATGCATATAACTATACATTATATAATGGCTAAATCAGTCTATTTACCATGTACAACCTTTTATACTTATCACTGGAGGGGGAATGAGAACTATAGAATGTATTCTCTGAGTGAGTTTTCAATATTCACTCTAGTGAAGTCAATTATCTACTCTAGTTAACATGGCATACTATAGGTTTCAAAACTGATTCCTCCTAACTGAAAATGTGTCTTTTGAACAATATTTCCCGGCCCTCAAGCCTCTGGCAACCACCATACTAATAAGCTTCTGTGAATTCTATTGCATTATACTGTATGTAAAAATGAGATTATTTAGTATTTATCTTTCTATGCCTGCCTTGTTTTACTGATATATTCATGTAGTCTAAGACTTTGATTTATAAAAGATTTTATTTTTAATTATTTTTAAATTTTTGAGCTACATTCGGTAAATATTTTTCTCTTTCCTTCTTTTCTTTTTTAATTTTTTAAAAAAATTTATTTATTTATTCATTTATTCATTTATTTAGTTAGTTATTTTGAGGCAGGATCTCACTCTAGACCAGACTAGCCCGGAACTCATGCTAATTCTTCTGCATCAGAGGTAAAGGATTTGAAAGAGTTAACAGATTTCATTCAGTTAGTGTCCTGGAAATGAAAATATGCTTCCAATCTGCAAAGAAGGCAAACTTGTTTATTACTTATTTCACTGCTGAACATGAAATTCAGGCCCCTTTCATTCAAATCAAGCACTCTACCAATTGACCTAAATCTTTAGCAAATGTGTGGACTTATGCTTTACACATTCTGAAGTGCCAATGACTAACTAATTGTTCTGAATCAAGGGGTTCCAATATTTCAGAGTCAAATGTTTCATAACCTAGTAGGGAAATTGAATGTGTAAATCTAACTTATGTATTTCTTTAATAAGATGCTATTTGAATTTTATGATACTAACCTAATGGTTGAAAAATATAACATGATTAGGATTTATATTCAAAACTCTGATTTATGATGCATTTACCATAATTTATGCTGAGTTAAGTAATTTACATACATTATGATGCAGAATCCTCAGAAGAACCCAGTATGAAAGTTAATTCTTATTTAATGCAATGAACCTTAATTAAAAGCTCAAATATTCTTCCCCCAGAAGCAGCCATTCTGCTGGTGTCATTTGCATTGGTCATGGGCCATTTCTTCAGTTCAGTGGGGCAGATAGCCTGCAGTGGGCCCAGGAAGCGGGCTCAGCTATTATGGGTACAGCTGTGCAACCTTTGGTGAGGTAGGAACATGAGGATTGCCACATACTCCCTTCTTGAGCTGCTTCAGGGTTCTGCAGTTCTGTTTTCTGGAAAATGAACCCTAGAGAAATGAGCCTTCAGGTTCCTTCAGCATAGTTTGCTACTAGCAAATACCTGTGCTCCCCCCTTTCTGATGTGCTGACTCATAAGATAGAAATAAGCCAAGCTCCTGTATAACTTACAGAGACCTCAGACATTACATGGATTTACTATCTCAGATATGGCAACCAAAGAAAATGTTCATTTATTTCATACTTAAAAGATGATTATACTAAATAATGTAACTCATTATGGACAATAAATATATATTTTTTAAAAAGATGATTATATTGCCTCTTTCTTTCTTGAAAACAATTCCCTTCACTTCTTACACTGTTTTGTTTTAAAGGAGACTTTGCCAATAAAGCCATCAATTTCTGGAAGCCTCTGTCTTAGACTGGAAACAGGAGCCATCTACTGTCATGTTTAGCATTACTCATATTTCATGAGTTGTCACAAACACGCAGAACTCACAAATATAATTATTGTTCCAAAACAAGTAATGTAGGCATAAAGATATGCATGACTAAATACAGTTTTCTGGAAAGCTCTCCTCTGTGCTCATAAACTCCATCCTCTACCTGAGGAGGCTGTGTCACAAGTTATAAAGCATACCTGAATGTATGTATGCACTCATTCAACAAGTATTTATGGAGAGTCTGCTCTGCCATGTGTGAGACTGGTGTTGGGCCTTAAATGATACAATAACACGAGAAGAGCTATGCTCTCTGCCCTCTGAAAATGGGATTGAGTGGAGTGGAGTGGAGAATCTGGAGGTGGGCATGTAAAGAAATACAGGCAGAAAACAAAGGTTGCATTGGAGCAAATACTTCATGGTGATTAGTAAAGAAGGCTATCTGGTAGGAATAACCTTTAAGTAAATGGTGTGGGTAAACTGGCTGGAGAGATGGAAAATGTTTCATAAAGAGGAAACTGTATATGTAAAGGTCTATAGGAGAGACACAATGGTACATGTGAAAAACTAGATGTTTCATCTCTCTTGAACATAGTTTGAAGTGGTGACTAAAAGATTAATGAATAGCTGGTCTGTACAGAACTTTGCTAGAAATATTTAAAAATTGAGCTTTATGGATAGAGAGATGGGCACTTGCAAAACCTGTTAGTCTGGGGCTCAATACCCCAATACACACATAAAGCCAGACGCCCGAAGTGGCTCATGTGTCTGTATTTCATTTGCAGCAGCAAGAAACCCTAGTGTGCACATACTGTCTCTCTTTCCCTCCTTTCCTCCCTTCCTCCTCCCCTCTCTAAAATCAATGCATAAAATATTTTTGAATTGAAATTTATTATAAGAACAGTGAGTTCCTACAGGACAGCAATACAAGAGAAGTGGAGGGCAGAGACCATTGGTGCCTGTGATTTTACAGACATAGCTGCCAGGTATCCTTCTGGTCTGGGTGTTTTCGTAAGATACATGTATTATATCATAGTGATCATTTCATAGATAGAAAAAAATCACAAGTGTCTATGTTTCAAAATAATCATTGACTTGAGCAAAAGGGAGTTTCTTACTTTCTACCACTCCTCTCTCTTCCTTCCCGCCAATGTTTTACACCTGTCTCCAGAGAACTAGCCCCTCTGCAAGGGAAACAAGGAAATGTAGAGTTCAAGAACAGTGATGGAATGTTCTCAAGTTAAATTGAATATCTGCAAGCCAGCCTCAATAACAGCACTTCATGCTACTCACCCTGTTTAACTTTTACACGTTGTGTACTTCATGCTACTCACCCTGCTTAAAATTTATGTGCTGTGTACTTCTTTTGAGTTATCATTTGTACCTCATAATTATGTACAAATGGTATGTGCCAATTAAAATAATTTTAGAAATATCACATTGCACAGAGGTAGAGTATGTGGTGTTTTTCATATTGTTTTGTGAAAAAAGTGACCCCATACTAAATGGCAGCCTAAAAGCCAACTCTACATGTGTGGACAGGACATCAGGTGTGCAAGTCATAGGACTTGGGCTATCGTTAGCTCTGTGGCTTATAAACTCCACGTGGGCTCCCTGAAAGCAGCTGAAAAATTGTAGCCTCGGTCCCTTCCTCTGTGAAAGTGCAATCACACTCCTGCTTCAGTGGCTTTGGAAGGATGTGAGAGATAATTGTATAAGAAAAGAAAATACACTTAAAAAGCAGTAGCAGGGCTCAGTAGTTAAATGTGCTTGTTTGCAAAGCCTGATGGCTTGGGTTCCATTCCTCAGTGGCCATGTTAAGCCAGATGCACAAAGTGGCAGATACGTGTGGAGTTCATTACAGTGGGCCCTGGGTCACTCATTCATTCTCTCTCTCTCTCTCTCTCTCTCTCTCTCTCTCTCTCTCTCTCTCTCTCTCTCTCTCTCTCTCTCTCTCTCTCTCTCTCTCTCTCTCTCTCTCTCTCTCGCCTACCTTTTTCCCCTCTCTCAAATAAATAAATAAAAATACTTTAAAAAAAGCAATAGTAACTGGTGTATTAAGTACCTATTCTGTGACATAGTGTGTCTAATCTCCACACCATCTCTTTGATTGGTGAACACACTAAGGTCTGAAGAGGTTGACTTCTTACAACCCCATTACTAAGAGACAGAGCTGAGATTTGAACCTAATTCTAACTCACACCATGGCGATGCATACTATTTGCTTCAATGGTACTCTTCCTCACACACCAACCACAGAATTATATAAGGTACAATTTATTACATTTTAGAAAAAGCATGCTATGATAAGAGAAAAACTAAATGCTTATTTACATAGGTATCATGCACATAATTTCATAAACACATTTTTTGTAATATAATTCATTAAAGTAATAATTCTGTCCCACCCTGATATTACATTTGTCCGTGATACCCTTGTCTGTGTTCTGGACATGGACACTCTGTCTATACTTGCTCAAGTGAAATGAATTAAACTGCGGTGTGCCACTGACTCCAGAGTGGCACTGTCCAGATACATACCTATGTTGAGTAATAGAGAGGAAGCAGTGCCCTTGTAAAGGAACAAGAATATCAAGAAAAGCTCAGGTAACTTCCAGCAAGTGTAAATGATTTACTGGGTGAACCCCACCCAAACCCCAGCAATTTCCCATTTGTCTTTTCCCAATCCAGCCCCTCCCACATCTCCACCCTCCTGCTGCCTGCCCTTCCCAGGACCCTCCCTCTTTTTATAGCAATTGTAACTCAGCAGGCAGGTACCAGCTCACAAACCACACCCTGTCTATGGTACTAGCTTACTCTGTCCCATGCTCAGTGTCCTGCCC